>JAAOAJ010000131.1:0-107210 GCA_013781345.1 Fusarium coicis | reverse complement strand
GACGCCTTACCACTTGGCCAAGAGGGCTGAATGACTTATTAAACGACAACGTGCTAATTGGTAATATGTTTACTCAATGCGTCGCTGCGTGGGTGAGGCGTCAAACAGGGCCAGAAGAACGGCCAGATGGCATGGACCAGGTATTTACATATTCGTAGCTTGGTTTCTCTTGCATAGGAAGGTAAACGAGTTCCGTATTTCCGGCGGCGATGGCCGGAGGGTCCCCACAAATCCGGCCACCGGGCTCCGACCTGGACGAGGTGTCATTTTCTAGCGAGATTCTGAGCCCATGGCACTGCTATTGTATCATCAGTAAAATTGTGCATGATAATTCCTCGGAGAATGGGTGATATGACGCAAAATCTGGAGTTCATGTTGCACTCTCATCAACTCACAGGTGCATCATGATGATATCATGCTACAACGTGATAGTTTAAGAAGCCGCCGAGACCAATCTTGAGGCAGCAGAAGAACAATCTTATCAGAGACTGGACTAGCAGAACCGCCGTCACAACTACTATAATGTCGCATGTCAACTTGCTCATAGCCACCCGCCCAGCATGGCGAGCTTCAACCGCAATCCCCAAGGCCTCTACCAGGCCCTTCTCAGTGTCCTCTCGACTTGGAACTCCTCCAATCCTGCTGGAAGACAAGGGCAAAGGTTTCGGGTTTATTCGTCACAACAGTCGCCCACCAAAGCCGAGGTCTGTTGGAGTTACTGAGATTCGGGGACCGTATTACTCTGTGATGGGGAAGCGGTATCTGCAGGATGTCCTTGAGACGTGAGTTCGCCCATATCATGGAATGTCTAGACACTGACAGACTTAGAATGGGACACCATGTAGATGGCCTCAAGTTTGCCGGTGGTTCATTCTCCCTGTTCCCCGAGGACAAGCTTAAGGAGCTCATCAATCTCGCTCATGAGTACAACGTCTACGTCTCTACTGTAAGTCTCATTGCAATCCTAGGACTCAAAGCCTTACTGACCACATTTAGGGAGGATGGATGGAACACGTCCTTCTTCAATCCGATCCTGCCTGGGCCGTAGACCAGTACCTCAAAAAGTGCAAACAACTCGGCTTCGACGTTATCGAAATCTCATCAGGCTTCCTCTCCATCCCGCAGGACGACTGGCTCCGCATCGTCGACAAAGTCCACTCCGCCGGTCTAATCGCCAAACCCGAATGCGGGATTCAATTCGGCGCTGGCGGCGACACAGAAGCTTCTGAGCTCTCATCCCTCGGAACATCTGATCCCTCCAAGATAATCCACATGGGAAAGCGCTTTATCGACGCCGGTGTAGAGCGTATCATGATTGAGAGTGAGGGCATCACAGAGAATGTCAAGGGTTGGAGGATGGATGTGATTCAGCAGATCTTGAGGGAGTTACCGCAGGAGAAGGTCATGTTTGAGGCGGCGGATCCGAAGGTGTTTAATTGGTATGTCAGAGAGTTTGGGACTGATGTTAATTTGTTTGTGGACCATTCGCAGATTGTGCAGTTGTCGTGTTTGAGAGAGGGAATATGGGGACAATCTGATACGTTTGGATCTGTTGTTAACTACAGACCTTGAAGTGGAGGACTTGTTGATTGATGGGGAGGTTTGTTGAGGTTGGACAAGCAATTGGCTCGTCTAAATCGTGATGCCATCATGATGCACCGAGTAACCCCGCGATGGGGCTGGACAATCTCGATGGATGCACTGCACACTGACAACATTGCTCTGAGATATAAATAACATGCCATGACCATTCAATTTCTTCATCCACTCACATTTGTTGAGAACCTGTAATAAGAGAATTGCACCAATTGACTGAATACTCTGTTCACAATGTCTCAAGCTGGTAAAGATGGTTCATTCGACCCTGTTCCTGAGGCTCAGGCACAGAAGCTTCCCGGGTACGCACGCGATCAATTGACCTGTCTCGAATACCTTTCTGACATCAGATCACAGAACTGAAAAGGCCATGAACCCTACAAGCGAGTCGACTAAGCTCGAAGGCAAGAATGAGTTCCACGAATACAGAGCGGCCAACAAGCTCGAGGGCGCCAAAGCTCTTATTACAGGTGGAGAGTAAGCGCATGTCGTTTCTCACATAAAAGACCATCACTGATCCCTACAGCTCCGGCATTGGCCGCTCAGTAGCAGTCCTCTTCGCTCGCGAAGGCGCAGACGTAACAATTGTCTACCTCCCAGAAGAACAAGAAGACGCCGAAGAGACCAAGCGCATGGTCGAAAAAGAAGGCCACAAATGTCTTCTCTTCCCCGGAAATCTCATGGACAACGAGACTTGCAAGAATGCAGTGCAGAAGCATGTTGATGAGTATGGCAAGATTGATGTCCTGGTGAACAATGCTGGAAAGCAGTTCATGTGTGAGGATTTCAAGGACATTGACCTGGATGATGTGGAGAGTACTTTCCGGAGCAATATTCTTCAGATCTTTGCTATGACGAAGTATGCGCTTCATCATATGGAAAAGGGCGGCTCGTAAGTCTTCACCTCATTGCGTGAGCTTGACTAACAGAGTAGTATCATCAACTCAACATCTACCGTTGCGTTCAGAGGAACAGCGCACATGGTAGACTATGCTTCCACAAAGGGCGCCATCACTTCCTTCACTCAATCACTGTCCAAGCAGCTCGTCAGGAAGGGCATCAGAGTCAACGCTGTCGCGCCGGGACCTGTGCACACTCCTCTACAGCCAGCGTCTCGACCAGCGGAGCAGATGGAGGGATTTGGCAAGAATTCGCAGTTGGGAAGAGTTGGACAGCCGAGTGAGATCGCGCCGAGTTATGTTTTCTTGGCTTCGAAGGATGCGACGTTGTTCCATGGACAGGTCCTCCACGCTTATCCGCTTGGCGACTAGAGGCTGCATGATGTACAGTATAGTTCAACAGTTGAAGTAAATAATATGATGTTTCGGAATGTGATTGAGATTGATGGAGCTAGTTGCTGCAAAGGCAGATGGTGTTGCGTGCCATCTTGTGAGATGCTTCAGCCGCAACCAATATGTAAGCCTCTACCATCATCGATATGCCGAGCTGGAAGTGCGGTGAACTTAAGACCATTCTAATGTAAATCTTAGGCCACTGCTGACCATACTCCAAAATTCGCTTCAATCAGAGAATGCAACATAAGCCACGGCCATCCCGATGTCTGCATGTCTAAACAGGATAGGCATCCCCCTCAATTTCCAGCCTCAGCAGTCTCATGCACTCGAGACGAAGCATCATCACTAACCCCAACATAAGACACAATAGCCATATCAGTCGTTAGTCGCCAATAGTCTCATACCAGCCAGCCACGTTTGGACAGCATCCAATTATTTTGTGAGCTGGAGGGCCGTTGGTTCGTATTGATGCCGCTAGGAACGGCTACGGCCCGTGAGATCTGGTGTTCTAGGCTTGAATGGAACGCACTGGTAGGAAGACGCGCAGTCATTTGCGGGGAAACTTCATCACGGTATGCGACGAGAGTCTCAATTGGAGCGGGGTTTGCTAGAAGATAATCGCTTTATCGTTTGTTATCACATTGCTTGGCTCAGCTAGCCACTTTGCTGGTGTTGTGATGGAGCTTTCCGGATGGGAACCTCCATGGCCAGGCTAGCTGGCAATAGTTCTGCATAAATGGAACACAAGTCCCCAGCAAACAAGACTGTCTTTCTCAAACGAAACAGCCCGTCTGCGACTGCTAATTTGTCTTCATAATGTCTCTCCCAGCTGAAGAACATCACCTCCATACCCGTGCCTTTAAGCACATGTGGGCACGACACGTCGCCCAAAAAGGCTTCGAAGACGATGTTCAAGCCGCTGCCAAGCGCGTCATCCAAGCCCAACAAGAGCATCCTGAGCTTTTCCCAAAGAAAGTACACGAAGATGAAGGTGTTAGCAAGATTCTTGACAAGACCCAGAAGCTCACTGGTGTGGGCTTCGTCCCCAGAAAGTCCAACCATCTTGAGATTGGTATCATCGGTGCTGGTGTCGCTGGACTTTTCACTGCCATGGTATTTGACTGGCTGAATGAGCAGTGCGAAAAAGAGGGATTGAAGATTGAGTACGACATCATTGAGGCCGCGAAGATGAACAGACTGGGAGGAAGGCTGTATACGCATCGGTTTTCGCATGGTGAGCATGATTACTATGATGTTGGAGCTATGCGATTCCCCAATAACACCATCATGAAGAGGTAGGCCTCACAGGGGATTGTTGGCGTCGTGATCGCTCACATGCTGCAGAACCTTCCAGCTCTTCAATTACATCGGCCTCAAGCCAGGAAAAGGCGGATTGATTCCGTACTACATCGGGGATGAGGACAATGTCTGCCCAACATACTTCAATGATGTTTCCGGTGTCGGAAACGTCTGGACGGCTGAAGCGAATGACCCATTCAAGATCAACGAGGGTCTTCCTGATAAAGCCAAGATCCCCGTGCAGTGCGTCAACTTCTTTCACTCATGGAAGGTTACTAACGATAACATAACCTACTCCAAGTGAGCCCTTCAGACCTAGTCAGTGAGGCTTTGGAAGACTTCATCAAGGTGGCTGCAGAGAAGTTCAAGAAAGCTGTCGAGGAGAATGACGAGAAGGGACCGGAGACAACCAAGCTTTGGTCCCTTCTGATGGAGGCTGACAAGCTTAGCACTCGCCAGTTCCTCTCTTCGTGAGTACCCAGTGCACCGGCGGACATTGTAGTATACTGACGTCGTGTTAGGGGAGATGGTGACAGAAAGAAGAGGGAGGGCAAGCCCAAGGACAATTCTGGTCCCATTCCTGAAGGCCCGGGATACAACTACAACACCATTGAGTGGCTCGAGTCAGCGACATAGTGAGTAGCCCGCAAGGTTCCCTGGTATCTGTACTGACACTCTTCAGCGGCACTGGCTGGTATGATCAATCCCTCACAGAGTGTGTTCTTGAAGAACTCGACTTTGCAACTCCCAAACCGATCAACGGCCAGCCCACCAACTACTGGTGGTGTATCGATGGAGGCGCCCAAACCATCGCGCACCGTATGGCAAAAATGATCAAACAGCCCGTCCAATACAACAGCCAAGTTGTCGCCATAGACGCGCAAGTCGAAGAACGCAAGAAGCGCAAGCCCAAGGACTTTACGTCGATGAAACTCCGCATCAACAAGAACCAAGTCGTCAAGGAAAAAGAGTACTTTGCTGTGTTCAACAGTACAACGCTCGGTGCCCTTCAGAGAATGGATCTCAAGGATGCGGGTCTTCTCTGGGGCACCAAGCAGGCTATTCGGGCCTTGGGATATGGTGCTTCGTGCAAGGTTGGTATCAAGTTTGAGACTGCGTGGTGGCAGAAGCCTCCGTTCAACATCAAGAAGGGCGGCATTGCGCATACTGATCTTCCTCTTCGGGTTTGCGTGTATCCTTCCTACAACATTGAGTCCAATGAGGGCCAGGATTGGGACCCTAACAAGCCTGCTGTGCTTCTGTGCTCGTACACCTGGGGCCAGGATGCGCAACGCATCGGATCTCTGATCTCACCCGAAACGCCCAAGAATGAGGAGCAGCTCCTCTCTGTGCTTCTTCACGATCTTGCGCTGCTACACTTAAAGCAGAGCGACTTTACATACGACCAGCTTCTCGCTCTTCTGAAGGATCAGTACCAGGACCACCATGCGTACGATTGGTACAGAGACGAGAACATGTCTGGCGCTTTCGCGTACTTTGGGCCAAGTCAATTCTCCAATATGTGGTCCGAGATCATTAAGCCCAACGCCTACGGTCAACTGTATCTCATCGGCGAAGCCTCCTCTTCCCATCACGCATGGATCGTCGGCGCCCTCGAGAGTGTCGTCCGCGCAGTATATCTGATGTTCGAAGGTCTTCAAAAGCAAGAGCCCGACAACGCAGCTTACAAGAAAGCAATTGAGCTTTTGAGTAAAGAACCCGACACTCCCAAAGAAGGCGGCGATGTCTTTGGTGGATTTCCGGGTGATAAACCCCAAGAGCCGCAGAAGCTACCATCTGGTCTTCCGTTCCACCCGTTGCCGGAGGAGATGCCCAAGAGACAGCTGGATGCTGATCGTGATGCGAAGTTGGTGAGGGACCCGTTGGAGGATGTCAAGTTTGGTGATGAGGTTTCGCTTCTGTTCTCGAGTGCTATGATCACGTTGAGTTTGATTGAGAGTTTCTTTGAGTTGCAGGTTGATGAGGCCAAGGACAAGCCCCAGTAAGCATGGAGCATTGAGAGATGCCGAGAAATGGACAGGACTTTTGAGTACCACTTTGACCAACGGAATGAGCTGGAAGTAGTGAAGGTCTGCCGGAATTCTTCAAGTCGTAAGATTTATCACCATAAATCGGAATTATCGTCACTCCAGTCCTCACCATCGTCGTCATCAACCCATTCATCATCGTCCTCTTCAACCTGACCCTCTTCGAACATTATTGGTGGAGTAAAAGGCTGGCTCTTGGTCTCAACTTCACTCCAAATCGTACCTCTCAAAGCGTGATCCCTGATCCAATCCTGACATGAGGCGATGGGACCCCTTCTCCTTGATCTTCTATCGTATCTTTTATGCGTAGCCACGGTCGAAACAGTGATTTTGTTGTCGGGGTCAACTTCTTGCCAGTGAGGTATCTTGCTACTGAAGTCATATAGATAGGGTGGCCAGTCGCAGAAAGCCATCGAAATTTTGGGCCCTTGATACACCGTACCGTTATCCCTCGTGTCCCGGCGGTTGATTTTGGCCCAGGCCGCCGCCCATTCTCCTTTGACATCATCTGCGAGATCAGGCCGTACGAAGACAGCCGTATCTAATTGTGGACATGAGGCCATATCCTCGAAGAATGTATCCGCAGCCATGACGTTGTACAGACATAAACGTCGCAGTTTCGGCCATTTGATAAAGACATGGGGTTGTATAACTTCAGTATCCGTATCAACGTATAATTCGTCTTTAACGCTGATAAGTTCTTCGATGTTGACCAGAGCCTCGAACCCTTGTCTGAGGGGCTCCAAGATGTCATTGTTTTGTGTAGGACTTAAATCTCTCAAGGGCATATCCACGATGATGGTCTTGAGGACTGGTGCAAGAGTAATGAGAACGTCTTTGAGAATGTGGATCGTTCGAAGGTCCTGCATTGGCGCGTCTCTCCAATTATGCGTTGAGTATACAGAATATCCATCATCCACAGGAGATCTTGAACGAGGTACGCGACGACTCCCGGTTTGTGCTCCATCGGTCCATTCTTCGCTCTGATCACTTTCCATGTCACTGTCCGAGCCGTCGCTCATACGACCAGGCTTCTCCTTACCATGGCGAACAGACGGGGCGACAGACTCATAAGTAGAAGCAGTGTCAAATTTGTAATGTACTGGGCTGAGGTATAGTCTCGTCGAGCCATAGGCTTCACATGGTGACCGCCCGGTGATTAGGCCCACCTGCGAGACGTATCGTCTGAACCTGCGAAGCCTTGACTTTCTGTCAATGTAGAGACAGTTTTGCCAGATGAGTTTGCTAGCAGTGGGATGTATTGCTTTGCACACCCTCGTCAAAGACACGAGTGTTTTCGTGATAGAATGTGATGCGGGAAGGATCGGTCGGGTCGCATCATTTTGAGGGACCAGATTTTCAACTATTAACAAAATAATCTCGATTGGGAGCCTGGCACTACCAGAGGTAATTGCCTATTCTGTTTTCATGCTGGATATTGGTGAAGGTGATAAAATCGGATTGTTGTCGGTCGTTGGCTGCTGTCTGCTGTTGCCTTACGCGTTGATATTATTCTACTAACCGACAAGCGGCTCGCTTAAATTGCCCCGATACGTAAATGTGCTTCAACAAACCGATTCTCACGATGTCAATCATAAACTGCTTGGAATCAACAAATACTCGGTTTTCATGTGCTTGATATGGATTTTGCTTCTTATGTAACCAGAGACTGGAGGTTGAGCAGAGAGACTGTCGCTTATCGTCTCAAGTGTGTACATAGGTTGGTTGTTGGATGAGATTGGCCAAGATTTGACAAAGGTTGGACCTGAACTCCTCTGAAGTCTCCCCTAAGTTTAGACGAGCTTCACCATTGGGATGATATCTCATTGAAGAATCTTAAGCTTAGCCAAACAGATTGAAAGCTGTAGGGGAATCTCGTATATTTGTCATTAGTAATGAGGTGCTGTGAGTACTGCTGGGCTCAGATGAAAGTATTGCTTTCTTCGTTGCCTAGCTAGCAAAAACTTCAAACACAGCCATATCCGATCCTATGCTTGTACGCTGCCTTGCATGCGAGTTCTCGTTTGTACAAGCAGAGAACCTTCTAGAGCTCATCATGGACTACATAATCCCCCCCTTCTTCCCACCAGTTGGAAGAACTCAAGCCATTTCTTTAATCTCATACTTGACACTAAAGAAACGTCAAGTTTCAGCGAACAGGCAACAGAATGGCGGACCCTTCTACATACACTGTTGGGTGGATCTGCGCCTTGACAACAGAGCTAGTCGCGGCGAGGAGCTTTTTTGATGAAGAATACGAAGTAACTCTGGAAACACAAGCTCCTGGAGACAACAACAGCTATTCATTCGGGAGAATGGGGAGGCATGAGGTTGTTGTGGCATGCTTACCCAAAGCCGAGTACGGCATAGCCCCAGCTGCATCTGTAGCCAGAGACATGTTACGAACCTTTCCCAATATTCGTGTTGGGCTTATGGTCGGTATTGGTGGTGGTGCTCCAAGCCCTCAGCATGATATTCGTCTTGGAGATGTCGTAGTCAGCGTCCCTTCGGGAGACAAAGCGGAGGTCCTTCATCACGCCCGCGGCAAGGCAGTGCAGCATCAAGAGTTCCAGTTGACTGGATCTTTGAATCAGCCGCCCCAGCTTTTGAGGACAGCCGTGGATTTACTAGAAGCGGATTATAGAGGAAAAGGCCTTGAACTGAACAAGAGAATCGAAGAGGCGCTCAATAAACGCCCTCGTCTCAAGAAATGGTATACTCGTCCCTCAGCAGCGAAAGACAGACTTTATCAATCAAGCCACATTCATCGAGAATCCCCGGAGTCTGCAGCATGTAAAGACAACTGTGGCCAAGAAAACCTCATCACCCGGGAGGCCCGAGGCGAAACGGACGATGATCCGATGATCCATTGTGGTCTGATTGCCAGCTCCGACAAGCTCATGAGGGACGCAATCATACGGGATAAGCTAGCCAAGGAGGAGGGCGTATTGTGCTTTGAGATGGAAGCAGCTGGTTTGATGAATCACTTCCCCTGTCTGATTATCCGTGGGATCTGCGACTATTCCGACACACACACAAGAATGACGAATGGCAGGATTTTGCGGCCATGACCGCTGCAGCGTATGCGAAGGAGTTACTTTAGAAGATTCTACCAACCAAAATACAAAAGGAGAAGTCTCTTGCGAGGGTACTTGGCGAAAGTAAGTGGAAGCTTGAGATTGAGGGACATGAAGTGGCTAAATAGTTTCGTAGTCGGAATTGAATTGGAAAATATTACCACAAATGTGGAAGACACGAATGCTACCGTGAACACTATGCATGTATCTAATCGACTCCTGGAGATAGAGCGCTGGCTCAAGCCACCAAGATCGTCAACGAATGTAGCTAAAGCCAAAAAGCGCCGTCATGATGGAACTGGTCAGTGGTTCATCCAGGGCCAAGCTTTCATGGAGTTTAAGGCAGGCTCACGAAAGTATTTATGGCTCCATGCATTGGCTGGCTGTGGGAAAACTGTACTAAGCTCACAAATCCTCGATGATCTCAGTGCTATAGAAGGATCCATCACCCTAGCACATTACTTCGACTTCAACGATGTTGAGAAACAATCTGTCAATGGTCTTCTGCGGTCGCTGGTATTCCAGCTTTGTCAACATGGAGGAGAAGCCGCATCAGAAAAGCTTCATGAGCTATTCAAGTCCTGTGGAAGGGGCTCAAGAGACCCGTACGAGGCAGAACTGGAATCTTGCATTACACTCATGTTAAGAACTGTTGACCGGGTATTTATCCTGATTGATGCTTTGGATGAGTGCAGGTCGAGAGACTCCCTTCTCCCATGGATCGGGCAACTCGCCGTGGAGAGTGTACAATTTCTTCTAACAGCTAGACCCGAAGGTGATATTCAAACTGGGATTTCTCGTTTCTTTGGGGAAGGGAATTGTCTTGGTTTGGATAGAACCGCTGTCGACGGCGACATAAAGTCCTATGTTCTTTCGGTTCTCGACACGAACCCAAGATTCGTAGAAAAACGGTTGAGTGAAGAGCTACGCAAGGATATCTGTGCCAAGGTTGCGGAAGGAGCAGACGGAATTTATGTTGCATAGTAACTACAGATAGACTTGGTGTGGACATGCTAATAATGTGTTTAGGTTTCGTTGGGCAGCTTGTCAAATGGATACTCTTGAAGCTTGTCTAACTCCACGTGATGTCCATGAGGCTCTTGTGTCTTTACCATCTACTCTGAGCGAGACCTACGATCTCATGCTGGAAAGTATCCCTAATCATTACAAAAATGACTCCTTTCGCCTGTTACATTTCATATTGAGTTGTGAGCATCCTTTGAGCCCACCTGAGGCTGTCGATGTTCTAGTGATACGTTCAACCCCTCAACAAGATCGACTTAGATTTGATCCTGAAAATAGGCTATTCAATGTCTCCGATATTGGAAAGTATTGCCCTGGTATGATCTCCATAGTCGAGGTCATACGGGAGGACTTTGAGGAAATTACGTGTGAAGAAGTACACCTCACTCACTTTTCTGTCAAGGAGTATCTAAGACAGTGCAGCACTTTCTGCCCTCTAAACTCAGCGATTGCTATCACCCAAGCCTCAATCACTTACTTGAATGATATCAGCGGCCCATTCTATCGTATGTGTGCTGAATTGTCCCTGGCGGCTCGTGCAATAGACATCTGGCCTCGCTTTGGAAAGAGGGCACAGTCTAGTAGGCAAATTGCTGAGATGATAGGCGAGTTTTTGCTGGACTCGGAGAATGTCTCTAGAAGCTACCGGATATTTGCATCGAATTTTGTCTGGTGCGAGAGTTCTGAAAGAAGACAATGGCGTACATTTCCTACACATCATCACACCCTATCAAAAGATGCCTGTCCCCAAGGGAATCTAGGGTTCTGTCACGCTTGTAAGAGTGGGCTGCAAGAAACCGTCAAACACATGTTGAGAAACCCACACTTCAAGGCTCGAGACGACGAGAAAGAAGCCTACTTAGTCATGGCAATCCGTAACAAACATCCGGAGCTGGCCGAAGTATTCATCAGACATGGCGTTAGCCCCGATGCATTACATCCTCTATATGGCCCAGCTATCGTCAATGCGTCG
This sequence comes from Fusarium coicis, assembly GCA_013781345.1. Taxonomy (NCBI): domain Eukaryota; kingdom Fungi; phylum Ascomycota; class Sordariomycetes; order Hypocreales; family Nectriaceae; genus Fusarium; species Fusarium coicis. The sequence continues at coordinate 95,899 of JAAOAJ010000131.1, read as the reverse complement.
CAGGCGGGCCCCAGAAAGCTTGTGAAACATCTAATCCAAGCCGTAGCTAATGTAAACAAATGGCACGAAGACGATGACTGCTGCAAGACTGCTTTGAGCGCTGCATCTGAACATGGCCATCTGGAGATCGTGAGAGATCTACTCAAGGCTGGGGCACATCTCGGACTCCAAGATTCTGTTAAACTAGCTCTTGAGAATGGCCATACCACGATAGTCGAACTCCTTAGTGACAGGGTCTGCAGGGTTAGGCGTGTTAATGTTGACTTACTCGAAAGCGCAGCCTCTTACGGGACAATCGAGCTTGTTCAACGGCTACTAGATACTAAACCGAATGGCAGGGGCAAATCTGCGGCCCTCTCAAAAGCGTGTGAGTCTGGGCGTGCTGAAATTGTCAGCCTCCTCCTTTCTGAAGGTGCAGAGGTAAATACCGACTATCCATGGTATCTCGATGGCGCTGACTTGCAGCCCAAGGAGATAGAGACCATTCATTTCCAGGACAATGCTCTTGTTCTTGCAGTAAAGTCGGGCAATGAGAATATTCTGCAGATGGTGCTCGACAGAATATTTGGCCGTGACCAAGTAGCTGAACTTACTGAGGACTTCAAGTTTGCCAAGTTCGGGTTTGCTAATCACGGGCTTCCTATATACATGAAGAAAGCCCTTGTAAAGGCATTGGCGGGTTGTCATCAGAGAGCTCTAACAGCTCTTCTTGATGCCTTGGTGAATCATGATGGTAAAAAGGAGTATGAATATGATACCCTCCGGGTTGCATCTCAAGTCCAGAATCAACAGGTCCTACAGGACTTTTCTGTTCTAATAGGAGAAAAACGCCATCCCTACTTCGAGGAGACTATGTTTCACTTGCATGAGATCTTGCTCGGAGATTATAGGCTCATCCTTCAGTCTCTGCTGAAAGAAGCGGGGGAAAATTATTTGCAATACAGAGATGAAGATGAGTCAGCGGATGTTGTTCCACCTATCGAGGTCGCAGTTTCAATTGGAAATGCAACCATAGTTGAGCAGTTTATTCAGGCAGGCATTGACATAAACTTGGATGAGACACTCTGTGATGCAGCACGCAACCAGCATGGCCATATCGTTAAATTACTACTGGACTACAAGAACAATACGAAGTCTAACACCAAGTTATCAGTAGTTCATCTATTCGAGAATGCTTTGATGTGTGGCAAAGAAAGCGACTGCTCCATAGCACATATGCTCCTAGATCATGGAGTAATCGACGACTACTCTGAAGAAAATGGCACGACTCCCCTTCACCTAGCTTCTCTAAGTGGCTGCATTACCATTGTGGAAAGGTTACTGAATCTCGGCCACACGGTCGACAAGAAGGACTGTCTTGACCGTACCCCTTTGCATTCTGCTCTTAGAAAAGACGTTATCAATGCCCTTGTATCTGCTGGGGCTGATTTAAATGCAAGAGATTTCCAGGGTTGGACACCACTCCATACAGCAGCGGAGGCTGCATCTCCAGAGGCGGTAGGGATCCTACTACAATCCGGAGCCCATATTTTTGCCCTCACCAACGACAAAAGGACTGCTCTGCAGGTAGTCACAAGCTATGGCTCGGACGTGATCGAAACAATCAAGATTCTACTCGGAAACGGCCTTGATGTAAATGACAGAGATGAAAGAGGCTCTAGTGCTCTACATAATGCTTGTTCTCAATCTAGTGTCAAAGTCGCAGCGCTACTACTCGTAAAAGGAGCCGATGTTAACGTGAAAGATAATAAAGGAATAACCCCCTTGCACCTGGCAATCTGCCCTTACGTCACCAGGGCAACTTTTGACCTCGTCTCTCTGCTGGTAGATCATGGATGTGATGTCAACACCCAAGATAAAAAAGGATTCACAGCTCTACACCATGTCTACACCGAGTGCCATTATGAGAGAGGATTCAGTTATCCGTATCTTGTTGCAGATGTAGCTGAGCTACTGCTTGACCACGGAGTCCACATCGACGCGCGAGATGTCGAGGGAAAAACTGCACTATTTCGCTTCCTTGAGCGCGGGGCACTGGCTGGAGTGGAACTACTAATTGAAAAAGGAGCTGATGTCAAGGCTTTGACTAACTGTGGGAAAACTATGATTCACGCCATGAGAGACGATACCTTAAGTTTGTGCCCAATTCTCCAGGAGCGTGGAGTTGATATCAATGCTTTAACAACAGGGGGCTGGTCAGCCCTGGCCATTGCGTTACAGAGTGGGAGCTTTTATAAGATCGAACTGCCAAAGATGTTGGCTGAGCAAGGAGGAAAGAACATCAGAAATTGGAGAGAAGAGGAATACAGGCTGAAAAAGTAGACAGAGTCATGATGCCCCGCCAAATCTTGCAATGGAGTGTATCTCTTGTAATTTGGCTTTTGAAGTTATTTTGCTGAAAACCCCACGCCTGAAAGTACAGTATAAGCACTGATTTAACAAGACACTCAATGTTTATGCGCTCAAAGGTCGAGTGTCGTAGCTCAAGACAAACATATTCAGTACTGCATGTCTCCATACTGCTAAGCCTTCGGGAGTGAATTGCGGGACCAACATGGCCAAATCGTGGCCATGTCGAAGGTCTGGATGACAGGTAGATCATAGCACTACAGTTCTGCAATGAAACATGACTACGGATACTTCACCCGTTGTGCCGGTAAACGTCGGTAGCCTCTCACGCTCTGATATGCGTTGAACTACAGGGTACAGCCAGATCTTCTCCCATCTAGTGCACATTCCCGCAAGTTTGCATCCACAAAGTCAATTCGCCTCACAAGGCTGGGTTACACTACATCTTGCCTCAAAGAACCAGCAGATCATTCCTCAAAGCGCATTAATCCATCCTCTAAACGCACTGCAACACTGCATCGTGAAGAGAATCTTCATCTCACAACAATGCAGATCGTCATTGTAACCCTGCCACACTCGATTAACATTACTAATTCGGAAATGAACTAGTCCGTGGCACAACTCAATTCATGACAAGGTTTCTTATCGCGCTGACCCACGCTGATTGGCAAAAGAACCGGTGAGTCCAAGACTTGACCAAACAGGCTTTTTCCAAAGATTGACTACAAAAGTCCGCCGAGGGTCGAGAAAGAGGGGAAATGCTTGGATGGAGACATTTTTGCCTAGAAAAGATCATCATGTCATTTCGCGGTGGCTGATAAACTCCGTCTCTCTATCTCGGATCCCTGTCGATACGACGAATAAGCGTAGAAAGATGCTTAATGCCCAGCGCCAACTCTATCACAGCGCTAGTCCCTACTCTATCTCTCGTGACCATTGGCCTATCTCTTGTGCTCGGCCAAGGGTTGTTAATCCCTGCGACCTGCCGTTATCAACATAGGTCGGATTGGCGAATACTCCAAAAGTTCCAGGCGACGTGGGATCTGAGTCGGCGCTAGTTCCTGGAAGAGGCAGTTCCTGCGGGGAAGCAGACACGACGCCAAGATTCGATCGCCAGAGACATCCCTGGAACTGCCTGATTTGGATCCTGCGGCCGTGAGAGGGTCATTGGTTCGTGGGAACATTATCCGTGGGCTATGCAGAAGTGCCGTGCAGGACGGTTGTACTATCACGAAATAGTGTGGGGATGTGACGAGTAGATTGCAATAAAACTTAATTCCGTACGATCAGCAATATATAAATATCAACTATTTCCACCTTCAAAATTACCCTTCCTCACTCCTCATCCCTCTTCTCTCAGTCTAGTCCAGTCCAGCCCAAGATGAGATTCACCACCCTCTCCCTCCCCCTCTTCGCCCTGGCCGTCAGCGCCACCAAGAAGCCCCTCGTCAACGAGCTCAAGCTTCAGAAGGACATCAACATCAAGGGCCTCATGGAGGGTGCCCAGAAGCTCCAGGACATCGCCACGGCCAACGGCAACACCCGTGTCTTTGGTGGAGCCGGTCACAACGCCACTGTCGACTGGCTGTACAAGACCCTCAAGGCGACCAACTACTACAATGTCAAGAAGCAGCCCTTCACTGAGCTGTACTCTGCTGGTACTGCTTCTCTCAAGGTCGACGGCGATGATATCACTGCTGCCATCATGACTTACACCCCTGCTGGTGAGGCTTCTGGTCCTCTTGTCGTTGCTGAGAACCTTGGCTGTGAGGCTGGTGATTTCCCCGCTGAGTCTGAGGGTAACGTTGTTCTCGTTCTTCGAGGAGAGTGCCCCTTCGCTCAGAAGTCTGCCAACGGCAAGACTGCCGGAGCTGCTGCTGTCATTGTCTACAACAACGTTCCTGGCGAGTTGGCTGGTACTCTTGGTGAGCCCTTTGGCGAGTTTGCTCCTATTGTTGGTATCAGCCAGGAGGATGGCCAGGCTATCCTTGCCAAGACCAAGGCTGGTGAGGTCACTGTTGACCTCAAGGTTGATGCTACCGTTGAGAACCGTGTTACCTTCAACGTCATTGCTGAGACCAAGGAGGGTGACCACGACAACGTTCTTGTCGTTGGAGGTCACTCTGACTCTGTTGCTGCCGGTCCCGGCATCAAGTAAGTTTCACTTATCACTTTTGAAATTATTCAATGCTAACAGCCTTCAGCGATGATGGTTCCGGTATCATTGGTATCCTCAAGGTTGCCCAGGCTCTTACTAAGTACCGCGTCAAGAACGCCGTCCGCTTCGGTTTCTGGAGTGCTGAGGAGTTTGGTCTTCTCGGCTCATATGCTTACATGAAGAGCATCAACGGTTCTGACGCTGAAGTCGCCAAGATCCGAGCCTACCTCAACTTTGATATGGTAAGACCCAAAACACTATTTTAACAAACTAAAATACTTACAACTTCCAGATTGCCAGCCCTAACTATGTCTACGGTATCTACGACGGTGACGGAAGCGCCTTCAACCTCACCGGCCCCGCTGGATCCGACGCCATCGAGAAGGACTTTGAGCGCTTCTTCAAGACCAAGCGTCTCGGCTACGTCCCCTCCGAGTTCAGCGGCCGCTCCGACTACGCCGCCTTCATCGAGAACGGCATTCCATCCGGCGGTCTCTTCACCGGCGCCGAGCAGCTCAAGACCGAGGAGGAGGCCAAGAAGTTCGGCGGCGAGGCTGGTGTCGCTTACGACATCAACTACCACAAGATCGGCGACGATATCAACAACCTCAACAAGGAGGCTTTCCTCGTCAACACCCAGGCCATTGCCAACTCTGTTGCTCGCTATGCCAAGACCTGGAAGAGCCTGCCCAAGGTTACTCACAACACTCGACGATGGGATGCGGAGGTTGCTTCTGTTCTGAAGCGATCTAGCGGACACAGCCATGCTGGCGGTCCTTGTGGATCTGTTTCCGTTTAGGATGTATAACTTGTAAAAGTCTGTATTATGAGAGATGAGCGAGGTTATGTAGAGTAGATAAAATGAGAAGACGAATTATGAGCTGAAAAGGTCTAAGAATGATTGCGGCACTGGTGCCTCTCGAAGTTTGAGGTGCTGATTTCTTCTATATGCGAGTCCTACCAGAATCCAAGGTTGTATTGAATACGCACATCACGCGCCAATACTGAAGCGGAGTTTGCTTATGTTGACATCATCAAATCTCACTCCTACAACCACCAACTGATCAAATGGAGCAAAACTTCTTCTTCGTTGACGGCTTAAACGCTGACAAAACCTCGAAAAAGCTCATGCGACGACATGTAATGAAGGGCAAAAATGCAGGCAAAACATTTCACCGACCATCACGGACGAATCAAGTTGTTCAGTATCGGCCGATGGAAAGAATTCCCAGACCGCTCGCGACTCAATTCTTCAGCTTCCCGTTTCCAGTACCAGTTACGAAGGCTGCTGGGAAAGCGATAGATGACTGTGAGTTATGCTCATCGACGTTGGCGTGTCGTGCTGATGAGCTAGTCTTCAACGTGACAGTCGGACACGTCTATCCAGTTCAGCTGGGCTTTTCTATCGAGGAGGACAAGGTCAAATGGCTCGAGATCATGTTTCACGACAAAGAATGCAAGTAATGCGACCCTAGAAACACTACACTAGCTAATGATCCAAAGCTTACGACTGCTCCCTGGCTCTCATCCAAGCGTCAAACGAGATATATCTCGGCATAGGCTACAACTGCACCAACTCGCTAAGCTGTATATCCCAAACTCTTGATCAGCTCAAGGTCAGACTGAATAGCAAAGAAGCTCTTTCCGATCATACCATCTCGATCATCATGGCTCTTATCAATCAAGAACAGGCAGCAGAACATTACGCGGCTGCTGTGACACATATGGCGGGTTTGAAGAAGATAGTCGACCTTCGTGGTGGGCTGGAGAACATGGAAGATAGTGTCGTTGCTGTCAAGATTTGTCGGTGAGTATGTAATGTTTGATTTTGGAGGGTGAGCACTGATATTTGAAGGACTGATATTCTCTTCGCCATGCAACAAGGTGGCCATCCGCTGTTTCATCGAGACCATATATGCCACGTAAAACGCAATCTGGCATACAAGGGATTCACTTTACAGCAAGACTCGATTGCATACTCCAGTCGACTTGACCCGACCCTACAAGAAGCATTTTCGGACGCCATGGGGTTGTGCAGACTGCTTAACAAACACGCGGATGAGAAGCCTCTCGATCTGCTTGAATTTCAAGAAGTCTTGGTGTCCATCTGCTATCGGCTACTCCAATTTCGTACGATTGGTGAAACCAGGTCCAAGCAAGATACTCAGTCTACGTACCATATCGGGTTGTCCCTGTTTATGATGTCGATCTACTTTAATAACAAGCAAGATCGCATGGCTCGGCCGGGACTTGTCAAGAATCTTGTCAAGGAAGCCCTTGCATTCAAGAAAGAAGATGAAGATGAGTTCAAGTTCTGGCTTCTAATTTTGGGAGGTATTTCAGTTCCAGCTAGGGATGGTAGTGAGCGGTTTGTTGAGAAACTCCAAGAGCAAGCTTCATTGCTTGGCATCGTGACTTGGGAACAAGTCAAGGGTTGTCTAGCGAGATTTCCGTGGATGGATGGAATCCATGACAAGCCAAGTCGGAAGCTTTGGGATCAAGTCCACTTGACGGACGTGTAATCATCTCATGGAGTTAAAGCTCATATGAAAGAAATCCGTTAACTCCGTTCAATTTTCACCCAGGCAAAGATAATGAGCCAATGAGCTCTCTTAACTATGCCGAGGACCTTCTAACCAGATATGGTAGCAAGTCTCTCATTGGCTCAAGTCAGACTATAGTGGCGCCAGGATCCCCAGCCGGCCGTCTTGAGATGGCTTCCAAATCGGGTAGCAAGTCTTGTATTGGATGATATGAGAACAAGGCTTCAATGCTTTACGAACATCCTGAATCTCTATCAAGGGCTGTCCAAGTGTATATATAGAAGATGTTCGCCCTCAGACAATACAGACATCAGTCACCTCTACAGCCATTCACAGCATACTCACATCATTACTTCAACATTTCAAGATCCGTTCTCATTCATCACCATGGCATCAACTACACACACAGACTTTGGAGCTAACACCGAAGCTACTGAGGTTGCCCAAGCATTTGCCGACGGTATCCGTGGCAAAACTATCCTCATTACTGGAGTCAACCGTGGGGGAATTGGCTTTGCAACCGCGCAGGCTTTTGTAAGTTCCCCCCTCTTGGCCAAATCCAGATTCTCACCAGTTCAAGTCCACTCAATCTCCGGCACATGTAATCCTCGCCGGTCGCAGTCCTTCCAAGGCAAAGGAGAGCATCGATGAACTCAAGGCCAAGTTCACTTATGTAGACTACCGCTTCTTGGAGGTCGACCTCTCCAGTCAGGAATCAGTGCGCAACGCAGCTAAAGAAGTCTTCTCTTGGTCCGATATTCCTACTATCGATTTGATCATCAACAGTGCCGGTGTCATGGCCATTCAAGAGCGTACTCTAACCAAGGATGGCATGGAAATGCATCTGGCAACCAACCACATCGGACATTGGCTTCTCAGCTGCCTCTTAATGCCCAAGCTTATCAAATCATCCGAACACAAACCAAAGGGTTCTGTTCGTATCGTCAATGTCACTTCCGGCTCACCTATGGTATCAAACGTGCGCTGGAGCGACATGAACTTTGACAGGAAAAACAAAGACCTTCCCCAGGAGGAGCAGCCAAACTACGAGTTCTTTAAACTCTGGGGATACGAAAACAGCGAAGAAACATCTTACGTTCCCCTCGATGGGTACAACCGCAGCAAAGTCGCCAACGTCCTTTTCGGCATCGAGGCTAACGAGCGTCTCTTTGAAAAGCACGGCATTCTCGCTCTTGCCGCTCACCCTGGTGTCATCATGACGACTGAGCTGGGAAGAAACTTCCCCAAAGAGACGTTGGAGGCTGTTGAGAAGTTGGCGTCAATGGGGCACTATACGCACAAGTCAGTAGAGGCTGGTGCTTCGACTAGTCTTGTTGCTGCACTGGATCCCAAGCTTGCGATCGGTGTTGGGGAGACTCATGAGGGAAGTGAGAATTACGGAGCGTATCTCACTGATTGTCAGATCAGTACTGGAGCAAAGCCGCTGGCTGTTTCGAACATTGAGGCTAAGAAACTGTGGGATTTCTCTGAGGAAGCAACTGGACAGAGGTTTACGTGGTAGGGATCTTGGGGGACGCTTGCTAGTTCTTCTAATAATTGAGTTCTCAAGTACTTATCGACCATTCCAGCAGTTTACCGAGTCTTGAATTTACATGCTTTTGAATTGTGAATCACTGTGTCAATAGGGTATCATTGCTGCTGCAAAAGGTTCCCTCACTTTAAGCGCTTAACATCCATGCTGCATCCTCTTCTCGCCGCGGCATTGGCTGGAAGTCCGTTCCTTGATTCCTGCATGCATCAGCCTCAGCTGCATATTCCCCTCTTATAAACCCTGCAGACTGAACTCGATTATATAACTCAAATGCCCACCGACTTCTGAACATGTAAAGTGAGACGTTATTCTCTTTCTGCACTAATCATATCAGAATGTCCGAGTTCGAAGGCGATGACTTTTCCAATAATCTATTCAGCGACCTTGCACCGTTGCTCACTCTATTAGGTGAGCAGGTCACAAAACAATTCCTTAGCATGAGTATGGGATGGGCTGATAATATCCTGCTTGCTATGGGACCTCTGGGTGTTATCACGATTGTTGTCAGTGCCATTAGAGTCGGGGGAGACAAGAGGCTAAGAGCGCTGATCGGGAGGTACCTATGCAGCCATAACCCAGACCTGGATACGAGCTTACATGGCCCAGGGCGCGGGAGAGCCAATCAGTTGCAGAACAGGAACTTCTCTCGTCTACTTCTGAGAATGTGTGCGAGATGTGGAATGGACAACAGATTGTTCGATTGATTAGAGACTCTGAGGAACTCAAAACACTGATCGCAAAAAAGGACGGAGCAGTGTACGATATCCAAACGGCAATGGAAAATGAGCTCCTAATGTTCAACAAGGACTGCCATCTAGATGCTGAGGAGCTGCGAGTCCTTTCTAATGCAGCCCCAAATCTGGCTCTGAACGTACCTAATGCTACAGCACATCTATATGAGCTGTGGGGTTGGGCAGCACTCGGTGTTTTACTCCAGCTTTTTGCTCTCGTGTTCCCGGCGCTTGCGACATTTTTCTGGCAGTGGGAAAACGGCGGCAGTACTGTTCAGTCATATGGATACCCGTGTTTCTCGGTTGGCACAGTATGCTTGCTAATGGGGATAATCATGTGCGGGCATGTTATTGAGGGTGTAACAGAAGAGATTGAGCTTGAAGTTTCAAACGACAACGCTGGAAAGGACGCGAAGATATTCTGCTACCAGCGCGGCCGAACTGTCGGAGAACAACACTTTCCATCCTGCGCCATCTTCAACTCCAAGAGTACTATCAAGATCTCTCGCATCGGACATAATACGAAGGGTTACGTGCAAGTCTGACCAACGCATCTGCTCGTTTTGGACTCTAACATTATCAGACTTTTGACGTACTGCTTATCTCTATTAGCAGTCACAGGATACATCATACAGTTCGTCGGTTTCCGGGCTCTCCATTGGTCTTCCACTGTGCTTCAGCTAGGAATTACACTCGTCATCACTGGAATTAGAGCCTGGGTAAGGCGAGGCCTCGCAGGCGAACCTAATCTCATAACCTCTCCAGCAACGTCAGAGGGTCATGAGCTGGCTTGGTTAACTCTCTTTCTGGTGGGTGATGATGAGGACGACGGCTACAGCTCTGATAGACCAGCATCTGGACGTGTATGGGAGCTTATATCGTGTGCGATCGATGCCACTTCACCGAATATCTCGTCCGGTCTCTCACTAAAACCTTATATACCGATATGCAATCGCTTGGAAACTACCCTGCAGATTGAAAAGACCGGGCACCTGAACACTAACCTTGCTTCAAACCACCAAGTACTCGGCGCTTTCAACATGATGAAAGCACAGTTCCCTGCAGCTATGGTGCATGAAGAGATCACCACAGTCTGCAGTAACCTACGGAATCTCATTGAAAAAGTAATGGATTTTCTTAGCGAGCCTGGCACAGTAACGTGGAAGAGCCTCGATATTTTACCTGGTCAGTCTGGAGAAGATGATCAAGGTGTCCCCGGCGGAATCATTCCAATCAGCCTAACATGGAGTTTCAACGTTGCGTCAGGACGGTTCTCACCCGATACCTTGACAGATGTGTTGACAGAACAGCTCGAGTTCCATCTCACAAGCCGCGCCAAAACCAGACGAGACTTGATCAGTCCCGACATGCCACCTCATTGGATACTGGCTGACGCCGAATATCTCGAAGCTGTTCTGTCGATATGTCTATACTCTATGCTATCTCCGAATCCTCATATATGGCAGAACAGGTCTACGCATATCCCGTGGCGCGTCATCGGCTGCAGTACAACCACGGAAGCCGATGAAATGATTGGCCAGTTTAAGAGATGGCTCAAGCATCCCGCAGTTCAAGCTGAGCTCGGTGTTTTTGTTTTGGATAGGCAGGACGAGTATCCTCATGATACTTATCGACAGAGCTGGAGACCTCGCGGCCATTCTCTATGTCTTGGAATGTTTTTATCTTCATTATCACAGTATGCCAGCCGTGTTCTCCCTACATATGTTTACTGACGAGAAAGAAACGTTTCCGTGCCCGAAGCGGAAACTGGGCAGAATATCGTTGAGCTTGTTGTCCGGGGTAACTATAGGGTTAGTCTGCCAGTGATGTGGGCACAAGAGATCTTTTCAATATTTATGCTTGCTGTAGCTTCTCAGGTGAAAGAAGTTCTAGGGTATACCAAGACTTTATCTGAGAGCGCAAGCGAAGGGGCCCATGAGAATGCCTGCTTGAAGAGAATTGCTACTACGGTGGTGGACAGTGGCTTGGCAAGCTCTGACGAAGAAGCCAATCTGCTGGTCATACCCGCTTTCTTACATCACGGGCTTATTTGATCTATTTGCTATACAATTGGCTAGCCATCATGGTATAACGCCTACGTTAATCTAAATGTGTTATTTGCAGTTAAGACTTATGGCTGGGAGCAATCAGCAGACAGAACTTGAAATTTTACTAATCTTTGAGTATTGTTGTCATTTATAGGTAGAAAGCAGAGTCAGCCCCCATTGACGAATAAGAGTTGAGAGATTGAGTTTATAACCCGAAATAGCCCCTGACTAAAAGACTAGTTCTAAACTTAGTGTTGTCCTTTTGATACAGAGTTGGTGAACTCGTTTGGCTTCGTTTCTGTTTTTTGTCAGTTCAAGTCTATAACACCCAAGTTTTGATAGATAACTGTAAAATGGCTGTTCTTTCTCATGAGACTATAGTCACGAGTCAATGACACAAGAACTCGCTGTAGACTTCATCACATGCCATGTCCCTCAATGTAGCAAGAGTTCTCATGATCTCATGCAGCTCCAGGGTATGCATGATCATCTCTACTTTGTTGGGTTAGCCCCTCAACCTCTCCATCAACGTACCACTCCCGTCCAACCGGTTAAATTCCCCAAAGCGACAAAACATACATAATGACCCCTAGATACCCGACGAACCCAATCTATGCTTAAACCACGCGTCAACTGTCAAGATCAAGTTCCTGATAATCATACACAACGTCCCAGCCAATCACGCTGACAATTCCTCCCCAACAGAATAAGACCTGAAAAACCCCCTGCGCCGCTAGGACCTAACAGGGAATAATCCGGTGCTCATCTCGGCGCTTTACCCCGCGTTTCGCCTCCCGTCACAGCCAAACTCGCACACCCAAAGCAGAGAAATTCCAACGCTCGCCAACCCGTTTACCCTTTTCTACTTACTCTCTACACGTGCGCTGCGTATGTAATGCAATGTACACCTGACATAGTCTCCTAGTGTGCAATCCTGACACTCTCATCTTCAGTGCCAAGTCAACGACACGGGGGTTATTCGTAACCACGTTTCAAGTCTATTTAACTGGTCGACGTCGGACGCGTCTCCCCTTTTTTTTTCTTTCTTCACCTTTGAGCTTTTCCTCACTCCCAAGCAAGGCATCGCCAAAAACCCTCGTTCAAAAACAGTGGATATCCCCTTGAGATATTGACAGCCAGACTATATAACCTTTTTATACCACCTCCCTATTTCAGCCACCTCTCTCATCTCCATGTCCGCGTCTCCACCCAGCGGCTCGTCCAAGCGACGGGTGCGCACAGAGGCTCAGATGAGCCAGAAGCGACTGGCAGATCGCGTCAAGCACAGGGAGAACAGGCAGGAGCACAAGCAGCGCATGGAGCGCATGGAAGCAGACATTGCTCAGATCAGAAAGAACCTCGACACCGTTTCCGCGCAGCTCCGGACGCTCCCGCAGCTGAGCGCTGATCTCGTGGCTCTACAGCAGAGATCTTCGCAGAAACCCCCTGGCGAGGCTTATGAGATGGACACGAGCGTCGAGACCCCGGACTTCCCCGCAGGCCGAAGAGCTGCTGCGCCGACGGCGGGTGGTGGTGGTGCTCCATGTGCGGCGGCGGACCACCCCGATATCCCGCCTGCCGAGGTCCCGGAGGTAATGTCGAGTTTATTCCCCACGCCGTCACACGTCGATTGCCGATGCGGAGTGCAGCATCACTCGCAGGCCGATTGTCTCGAGTATCGGAGTTTCGCGATCCTCTACGAGACCCATGCTGCTTTTCCCAAGGATCCGCTCCACGCTAGGTCCCTGCCGAGGAACCCTGAGCTGCCCAACATGACGCTTCACTCTTACGGGGATAATGCAGTCACATGTTTTCTGACCTCGTTTCTGAAGGGTTTCGAGATGGCTAGCGTGGAGACTTTGTTTGGAGTGTATTTCTTTGCCTATCGTCTCATGAGAGTGAGTTCATCTTTACCCTATTCTCTCCTCCATGCTAATCCTTCGCGTAGTGGCGCTTACATCCTGATCCTATGACTCTCAAGGATGTACCGCCGTGGCTGCTTCCTACCGAGGTTCAGAATACATATCCTCATCCTGTGAGCATCGATTACATCCCTTGGCCCGACCTGCGAGACTTTTTGTGTACGAATCCACGTATCAAGTCGAGGCATTCTGTCAAGATATACCTTGAGTCTCTTCAACTGAAATGGCCGCCGGGATGTCCTTTGATGGCTGTCCAAGGGGGTCAGGTTTGCGTAAGCCCCGAGTTTGAGGCCATTGCATGTGATCTCAATAATTGGGAGCTAGGGCCACCCTGGTTGGAGGCTTTTCCTCGTTTGGTTTCACTTGTGCATCCTTGAGTCCTGGCCCATGTTTCTTGGTCTGTATGCTGGAAAGATGAGAGCTTTTGAGAGAGGTGATTGTCATTTTGTCATAGATACCATAGTCTACTCCGTACATGGAAATGAATCATAATTCCCCAACCTGTTCCACGCCTCAAGGAGCAAGAAAACATACGACCTCTATGAAGTGACAAAAACACTTGCTAATTTCAGAATAACTCGGAATGGCTTTAGACTGCCCATTTTGTCACCTAGGTTACAAGGTCCCAAACTTTCTTGCGTCCCCCAAACCATTTTGCCTCGTAGTTAATCCTCCCCAAGTCCCACTGTTTTCCATCGCGTCGCTTGCGTGTGTCGCTTCCATCAGCTTCACTAATGCCTGTCGATCAGCCTCCTCGATACGGAAGTATAAACGCAGTGCTGCAGAAGTGCGCTTGAGAATCTTCTATAATAAAATAACCAAGCAACTTCTACTCTCTACTCTTACTCCTAACGCAGGTATAGGCCTGCTTACGCGCTGCTAGGGAGGCCAGGAAATTTGTTGAATGGAGATTCTGCGTGACAGAAAGACTTGGTTAAGATTAGTATATCTTAGCGCCATGACTGGAATGAACTACGGAAAGCATTTTCCTATAAATCTGCAGCTGTACGAGTGTTTAGTCACGTGAATAATTCATTAGTTAATTACCACTATTTTGACCCAGTAACGACTAATAAAATGGGATCCAGAGTTCCAATAAGCCACAGAAGTATCAACAACAAAGTCTCTGGCCAGACTGAAGTCTCAATAAACTTAATCAATAAGGTTACCTTTAGGCCGTAGCATCTCAAGCAACTCTAATCAAATGAAATGATGACTGATGTCAAGGCAGCAAACAGTAGTATCTACAGTGATTCAACAAAGGTTAATTACCACTATTGTAATACAACGAACCATTTTAACTTTGCGGAAACCTTTCTCGTGCAGCGTGCAAATAGAGTTGCGGAATCAGAGTTACATTGCGCAAATTGGTGTATTAGAAGGTAAGGTAACATTCTTTGAGATGATGCAGCGGGACGAAACTCAATACACAAGGTTATCGCGATACCATTTACCAAATCTCTTCTTTTCACAAATCAGCTACAGAGGAACACTTTTGAGTTCTTTGTAGCTTGGATGCTGTATTTATGATTCCAGTGACTGTCAAATGTTTAGTCGTCTATCACAGACCAGAGCGGTGGAAGTGGATCGCAGGATAGTGGACAAGGGGAGTACGGCGATCTCCAAAGATCATGGTGACATTTCAACAATAAGAAGAACCAAGAGGTTTATGATAAATGGAAGTCACTTAACAACTAGACAACATCTTTTTGTGTCTGGTGCCCTTGTTATAAGCGAGCTATCATCAGAGCTACCCGATCTTCAGCGCTTAGACCCCCCACATCCCGAACAACAAAACCTCTCACTATTACAAAGCTCTTACTTTTCACCACCAAGTCAGGATACGCAACGTAATTCCACCGGGAAATATGGACCATTTGCATAAACCATTCCGCTAGAAGCCTCCAGAACGAGCACACGACATAAACCAAAGCTGCAAGATCCACAACTTATTAGAATTCTCCACGATCGACATGAAATCTGGGGAAGCAAATGTGGAGAGAAGTCGGCACTCGCTGACAACAAGTCCCGATGCCTATACAGAAACTGCATCGGTACTCGTGTTTATACTCGGCCTTTCGCCAAGTACAGCGCACCGATGCCCCGACTCGGCTGGACCAACACGAACTTGGCAACGCACGTCTCATCTGGAGATGTGAATCTGCTTACAGATAACCTCGTAATATTCCCCCACATGGTTATCCGACGCTTGGCCAAGGCTAACTAACGCAACCCTAGTTCCAGTTTGGTGATAATCAGTCCTTGAAATGCCAGGTTGGCTATGACTTTACAGCCACAGCTCGATCCTTGGCCAAAATAAGGAGTGTGATTAGTTCGTTGTGTTGGACATAAAAGGAAAGGGGAGAATTGCTGGAAAGGCATTAGCTATTCTGCAGTCTAAATCATAAACAACATGTCTCAATCGTTTCTTTCACAGCTTGGGAAGCAACTGCAGCCATCGAGACATAACAAAAGACTGTCGACTCAAGCTGCACCGAGTACGACAATTCTTTTGCAGAATGGCTTCATCATACAGCATGACGAGCATGATTCTATTCAAGTCGTTGAGAATACCGATATCTTGATAGTAGACGGTATTATCAAGGAAATCGGCAAATCCATCAAACCTCCACCTCATGCTCAAGTTTTCGACTGCTCCAACAAGATAGTTAGCCCGGGGTTCATCAATGCCCATCACCACCTCTGGCAGACACAGCTCAAGGGTTACGGTACAGACAACTGCTGGTTGGACTACTTTTCAGATGGTCAGTACATATATAGCCGTTAGACAAGGTAGTTGACTTTTTAGATCTTCTGCAGGCTTTCAATTATACCCCTCAGGATATATACTGGGGCCAATTGGCAGGTTGTCTTGAAGCCCTCGACGCCGGAACAACATACGTCCTCGACCACTGCCACGGCTGCAAATCTCCCGAGCACGGTGGGTGCTTAACTCTAGCAACGCGAGATCATAACTAATACAGAGTAGCTGAGTCAGCTATATCTGCGTTTTCAGACTCTGGTATCAGAGGTGTGTTCGCTTACGGAGAAACGTTCCTAAATCTCCAGAAATGGGACGACAAATCATGTGTCCCGAATCCCATGTCTGTATCCGAACCATTCATCAAGCATGTCGAAGATTTAGCCCAGGGAGGTCCTTTTGGGAACGGCTGTGTCGACGTTGGTGTTTCATTTGATGGATATCATATGCCACAACAAGAAGTGGAAAAGTTATTCCATCAAGCGGTCAAAGCTGGTGTCAAGCTTATTACATCACACAGCGGCAATTTTGGTAAGCCTAAAGGACCAATAATATGACAAAGTCTGACAAAATAGGACCCTCTGTACCAAAAGCTCTTGAGAAGTACTCTCTGCTCCCTGGCCCAGAAGACGACTACACTATTCTCATCTCTCACGGTAACTACATGGACGACGAAGACTTCGAGATCCTCAAGAAACACCACGTTCCGCTAGCATGCACATCAGCCACGGAAGCTCAAGGCTCAATGGGCTGGCACCTCCTGTTCGAACCAGGCCTCATCACCGCCCTCGGCGCAGACTGCCATTGCCTCACTTCCTCGTCACTCATGCAAGCAGCCAGGACCGCCCTTCTCTTCTCCCGGTTACAAAAGACACTTGAGCATAAAGAAGAGGGTAAAATGGTCGATAAATTCGATCAAACGAGTCATGACGTCTTTAACAAGGCGACCATTGAAGCTGCGAGGGCTGTTGGCATGGGAAATGAAATAGGGTCTATTGCCGTTGGTAAAAGGGCGGATATTGTGATATTCTCCCGGGATCAATCGTTAGCATTCGGTGCGTCGGCGAGAGAGGAACCAATCGCTGCGATCGTCACGTACAGTGAGGTTCGCGACATTGAGGCTGTTCTGGTAAACGGTTGTTTCAGGAAGCGGGATGGAAAGATTGTTCCTGTCGTGAAGGATGGAAATGGTATTGGAATCGACCGGGTCTTGAAAGAGCTTGATCAGAGTCAGCGTGATATCAGGAAGAGACGAGAGTCATGCAACACCGCCATATCTAAGGGCTTGGTTTGCAGTATCGTTCAGCCAGGCCAGGCATAGGGCTGTATTTGTTCTACTTTCAGTGCACTACTCTCTTATGAGCATCTCGCGTGGATGGAGTCTCATTGAGCTTCCTGAGCTTAATCTAGGGTTACCACCCTGCACAATTTGATCTGACCCGTTTTCATGCTTTGAACTCATGTGGTGGAGGTACACCGCGGCCAGTATCATCACCAAAGGTGCTACTGTGATGAGATGCGTAGCGATGGCTTCAATAAAGCGAGTGTACTAAGCTAGCTAGCCTGTCCTCAAGTATATGTCATACCAAAAGAGCGTAGATACAGTTATCTTTCTTCCACTCATCCGTATGTGCAAGCGAGCGTCAAGGCTAAGATGTAGCCAATCTGTGGAACGACCTAAAGACACCACTGCTCACAGGTCTGCCCATCACCAATACATTGAGACTTGCAGTTATTGCCACACCAGCGGCAACTAGCATGCTCAGTAGCATAGCAGCTTCCATCAGCAATGGTGCAGCGACCACCGAGATGAACACACTCTCTGCACTGAATGCCAGCCTCGGCACGGGGCTTCGAACATCAATATCACACGTAATTTGGGGAAAGGTGAAGAGGACTTACAACGTTGCGGACTTCAAGAACGCCATCACGCTCGGAGATGTCAACAGCCATTCCATTAGGGCCGGAGCGGCAATGTTTAAAAAATGCAGTCTTCATTTTGAGTGTAATACATGATGATATTAGACCTTAATATAAGGAATATAAAATTATTAAAATGTATACTAAACTTATTTAAGATTACTCAGATCCCTTTATTATTTAGGATCAAGGTCTAATAAGATCGCTCCTTCTCCAGCGCGACCACCAATGCTAAGGCACCTCGCCTTCTTATTTTAGTGGTAATGGTCTGCTCAAACCTAACTCTTCTTCATCATCATCACCATCAACATCAGCCTCAGCCTCAATATCATAATTCAATCATGGATCCGTCTACGTAAGTTATCGAATCACCTAGCAGTTTCCCGCTAACAGATCGAAGAATAGCCCCCTTTCCGTACGTGGACGGCGATAAACCAAAAGTACTTTTGGTGGAAGATTTCCACAAAACATTTGTTGGCAATAGGAAATTCCTCGTAATTTCTCGCCTCAATGACTTGCCTAGCACCGAATCGCATGTGATGCACGTCACCTTCAACAACGGCGCAAAACCCGCAACACAACATGGAGTTCTTAAGCTTTACGACCGGCGTTACGCTAGAAGCATTCGTGAAGTCAATGGCATAACCACAGCCGCTCCGTTGGAAGCAGATAATTCCTATCTTTCATTCGTGCGTCAAGGGAAAATGGCCGTTTTTCGCCACGCCTTGGAACATATCTACAAAACTGCGCCCGTCAGACCCCGTGCCAGCGATTTGCTTGACATCCAAAGTTATGGCGGTTTCGAGGCTGATCGCGTGGCAAGATTTGAAGCCGCTACCTGGTACGAAAATAATAAGCGTTTTAAGACCGAGTTAAAGGCATACAGAGAGCTCGAATCCTTTCAAGGCAAGAAGATACCACGCCTCCTCGCACATATCCGAATTCCGTATCCTACCATTTACGACCGAGCTCAAGAAGACGGCGACGAAGAATGGGAAGAATTCTATTGTGTCCATGGCCTCCTTTTAGAATACATTCCTGGCCCCAAGCTCGGAGAGTGGCCTAAACCCAGCTTTGCCCCAGACACTGTAAAGGCAGCGATACAAAGCGCCATCGATTCGATCAATGATATCAATGCATCGGGCGTTCTTGTCGAAAAAAGCACCAACAACGTCATAATGAAGAACAAGGACAACGATAATGACCAAATACTAGTCGACAGTCAAAAACCCTTTATCGTCGATTTCGCTAAGGCTGTATTCTATGACGACTTGTGTAAGATTGAGATTCCGCGGCTTCTAACAAGTGACGTGCTGGCCACAGAAGACCTCCAGGCCCGCCTGAAACTCGCGTATTAGGAAAAGGCGAAGGAGATCCGCGTCCCTAGGTCATTGGCTGAGAGCTTCGCCACGGACCTTGATGAGAGAGGCATGGACGTAGACAAGTTGGGATCGATACAGATTCTTAATTATCAGGCCTTGATAAACGACTGCATGCTGCAGCTGCTGGGCGGGGGGTTTTAATTAGCAAAGCATCCGTACTTTAGGTGATTGAGAGGCCTCTGGGAGCAAGGAAACACGAGACTTATGTTTAGAGTGATGAGATAAACTCTATAAAATGCATCATTAACCCACTCTAAATTTGTACCAAGTTGCCTAAGTCTTTTTATTAGGTACCTAGGTTTAAGGTCCCAAGTTTTATTTCCTCCCATAGAGAGGATGAAGTTGAGTTGCGAGGAATTGTGGCACAGACCTGTATCGCGAATATGACTTCTAGTTATGACACCCTGTATGAGGACTCAGTCAGACTATCAAGTGAGGCCCGGCTGCTGGTGTTGAAGCACAGGGCAAAGTACCCCAAGGGTTTCTGACACAGGAACTTTACGAGACGGCCGATCGCCGATTGCACCGGTTCAGGACCTTTTGCTATGCGTAATCCTGGGCTGAGCCGGCTGTACGTATGTGTATTAGCAGGGATATCAGCCCTGTCGCTGTTTAGCTTACCCGCGGCCCATACGAATGTAACTCTTTGCAGGGATGGCGGAAGAGGGGGTTGCCGAGAGCTGATCTATTTAGAATACAGTCTTTGCAATTTGTGACGAAGTCTTAGAGGCTAAATTCCAGAGTGTGAGGCATCTAGAATATAAAAGATTATAGAGAATCTGACGGAGGGCAATTGCCATGATACATGCTTTGGAAAAGCACCATTATTGCAGGAGTTTATAGCTTAAAGTTTACAGTGAATAATCTTTTAGATAGTTTGCTATAATGCTACACTTCTATTAACGTGGCCGGCAACCACAGATAGCGCAGGCAGCTAAACAAGACTCCATTCGCAAGTGGCTCGGCTCACCAAATAATCAAAACTCCCTCAAGACAACAATGTCCTGCTCGTATCACAGTAATCAGATGTTGTTGGCTGCAGGATATCGCATGTAACCATGGATGCCGACTTCCATGTGAGACCAACAGTCCTTAGTCAGATTAGGTAACAGCAAAGGGTTACGTCAGTCCCAATTTGCTCCGGGCACACTCTGTCCTCGACAATTCAAGTCAGGTCAATATGGCACCGAAAGCTTTGTCTAGAGGTATTTTGGCCATTGGCGTTTGTTCCTTGCTCTGGTGGGCTCTTCGACCCCTTCGCGGCCCTCATGCAATATTTGCCGAGTCGCTACAGTCAATGGACCTTCTGAGCCCGACTCTTGATCATGACCGGAAGATTTCAGAGCTCTATGCCTCTAAGGCTACGCGCGATCTCTGTTCCGCCCATGGCTACTCAGCTTTTGTTCCCAAGAGTCCCTCTCGCGAACGAAAGATCTACGATATGCTCATGATAAACGACGAGCTGGATTTTCTCAAGATACGCCCCGATGCATTATACGACTACGTCGACTACTTCATCATCGCCGAGTCAGCCAAAACATTTCAAGCCAATTCGATACCCTTCATCCTCAAAGACAACTGGGACAGATTCCGCCGCTATCATGACAAGATAATATATCACGAACTAACCTTCCCATCATCCTTCGATCCGCATCGTGCCTGGGACTACGAAGACCTACAAAGAGACGCCCCCTTCGACCAAGTCATGCTCAGCCTCGTCGGGCCACGAGCACCCAATAAAGGAGACATTCTCATCGTAGCCGACGTCGATGAAATACCCCATCCACAAATCCTCCTCATCCTCCAATACTGCAACTTCCCCCGCCGCCTCACACTCTCCTCCAAATTATACTACTACTCATTCCAATTCCTGCACGCCGGTCCGGAGTGGCAACACCCCCAAGCAACTCACTACCAAGGACACCAAACCCTCAAGCCCACCAACCTTTGCAATGGAAATGGAGGCTTCCGTCCGTCACGCTTCCTCGAAAGGGGCGTGCTAAGTAACCCAGGATGGCATTGTGGCAGCTGTTTTCCGACTATAGATCAATTTCTCAACAAGACGGCGATCTTTTCTCATCGCTGGATGAATCCTGAAGAACATAGAGATAAAGATAAGATCGCTGCTGCAGTCAGAGAAGGGAAAGACCTCTGGGGCAGGGAACAGGATCAGTTTGTGGATTGAGAATAACAAAGACATGCCGCCGCTGGTTCTTTGGCAGACAAAGCGGTTCGGCTACATGATCAGTCGGGATGGGCTGTCAGCAGGCTTCGTAGACTACAGCGGAAATGAAAAAGATAATAGTCTATTCGACAAACAATGCTTGTCCGCAATACGCTTGTTGAAAGAAATACGTCTACGGACTGTGACTAGAAAGCGGCTCGGGCCTGTTCACCAGGTAAGTGCTCCAGGCACGTGAATGCTTCAACACCTGCTTCCGTACTGGAAACACAGCTTCATCCTCTCAGTCATCTTAAGTCCTAATGCTTTAAGACGCCATAGACCATCGCTAGCAACCAGATTTGCTTCTTTATCGTCAAATATGCAGGAAGCCAACATCCCGAGCCATAGATGTCCTGACTCCAGAGGTATTTCTTGAAAGCTTCATCAAACGCTGCAGGGTTGCCGTAACTCTTAGCCGTTTCCCAATATTTGACGTCGATCTTCCAAGGGGAGTATTCTGCCCCCCTTGTTTCACGACGTTCCTTGTTCCAAGCCTCGATCAAATCCTCTTTGAACACAGCCTCAGCAAAATCGATGATATATGGGTTGTCGATGCCATTCTCTCTCCTGAATATAGCATTGTTGTTGTAGCTTCTGAGAAGAATGCCCAAGAAGTTTATCTCTTGAATCGCATAGACGGCTTGTTGAGCCAGGTTAGCCCATATATTGCGCAGCTTACCGGATTCTATTTGGGCCATTCCGGGAAGTCGGAGTTCACTGAGTCTGCGGCAATCGCAGTGTTGCAGAAGAAGGCCAGGAATAGATAGGAACTCTTTCTCTTCCGGGGTTCCCTTGCATCTTTTGTCGATAGTGGATAGCGAAATTCGTACATTTGCGTAAAGACGCGGTATCTTTGTGCCCTGCATACTTTGAAGCTGCCGGTATGCCCTTAACTCGGTCTTGTGGCGCTGGTCGAGTTCGTACCAGATATGTGCTTCGAATCTTGCCTTGGTACTAGGCTCTATACCACCATTCT
This sequence comes from Fusarium coicis, assembly GCA_013781345.1. Classification (NCBI taxonomy): domain Eukaryota; kingdom Fungi; phylum Ascomycota; class Sordariomycetes; order Hypocreales; family Nectriaceae; genus Fusarium; species Fusarium coicis. The sequence continues at coordinate 73,333 of JAAOAJ010000131.1, read as the reverse complement.
GACGATCGTAAGAGTAATTATCAATTGCGTCTTGTTTATTTTCATGGACCTTCTAGGATTCCTCCAACGTTGGAATGAGGTTGCGCATTCTCCTATCACGCACCCATGACCGATATTCTCTCTCTGCTGGTAACGAAGGGGCTGCGAACTTGCGAAGACGCCCAGGGTGAGTCCGGTCGTAAAGCTTCAGCACTGCTATTTCCTTGTTACCCTTATTGTCGAACTGAACGAGCTTCACAGGCGATGTGGTGTTAGGAAAGGTGTACAGAACCTCGACGAGCAGAGCATCTCTTTCAGGTGGAAACTTGTCGCCATAACGTTCTACAATAGGTAGGCTGAAGAAACTTTGGTTAACATATGCTGGGACCCAGTCTGCTCTTGATGCAGAAGGTCTGTCAGCAGGAATCTCTCAAGTGGTTTGATAACTTACACAGGCTGAGCCATGATGGAAATGTTGGAAGAGTGTGCGGTGGTGGTGATGATGATGAAGAGTGAAGTTTGCCAAACCATTTCAACTGAAATAAGAAGGGGGGAGGTTAGTCTGCTGCTTCGGTGAGAAGGAGCAATATTCACAATCATTAGTGGAAGCCACGATCCTGACCTGAGGAGGAAATAAAACTTGGCATAATGATCTTAAATAATAAAAGGATTAGGTAGGCTAATATACATTTAGGATAGTTCAGAATACCCTTTACCAAGTTTATTTCAGCATCTTGTATCAAGATCTGATATTTTCTTGCTCCCTGAGGCCTTGCTCTTGGTGCAGCCAGAACCTTCTCTTTTTGCAGAGCTGGAAAGATCCCAGCTGATCAAAAGGAAGGTAATACTTGACATGGATTTATGGCTACATTGGAGAGAAAGAACTTGTAATATTGAATCAGGTCGCGCCGAGACTAAGAAGTAGAGGATTTGACTGAAACAGTAATGGAAGGACACTCCAAAGTATGATCGTCATCCTTTCAAGATAATGCAACTTCTGCGAGAGAACTTCATGCAAAACGACCAAGTCGGAAATTCTCCAGTACAGGATCCGTCTCCCCAGTGAGTATCTGCCTACTCAACAACTTCCCCACCAGAGCTCCATTCGTAACCCCAGAATGCATCACAGCAACACTAAGTCCATCTAATCCCGTCTCTCCAAGAATCGGCAGTCCATCTTCTGGCAATACTCGATGGCCAATAGTATAATGGCTGAACTCAAGCTCATCTCCACCGACAACTGACTTTTGAAGTTTGGTGAAGAGTTCACGTGCTGTCTTTTCTGGATCGTCGCCTAGATCTCCACCAGCGTAGCTTGAACCGAAAAGGAGGGCTCCTTCGAGGGTTTGGCGGATGTGTAGTTCGGGAGCGTTGATCACACCGTTGATTAGCTTTTTAGAGGTGGGTTTTGTGTTGACGAGAAGACCGGCTGTGCTTTTGAGGGGGAGGGAGATGTTTTGCGATGCGAGGAGGGAGACGCTTCCTAGCCCTGCGGCTACGACGACATGGTCTGCGGGGATAGTTTCGCCGGATGAGAGAGTAACACCGCTGATACGGCCATCGGCTTTGATGAGCCCTGTGACTTTGGTCTCGATAACCTTGGCGCCGTTGTCTTTTGCGAGGTTGATCAGTAACTCGGCCGCCTTTTCAGCTTCCAGAGCTCCCTCCCGGTCATAACCAAGACCCCATTCCGGAAGCTTCGTCTCTTCAATATGAGGTTCCCGCTTCGATATCTCCGTCTTTTCAACTCGAATAACATCATACCCCAGGCAGTCAGGTTCTTTTGCTCCTCCTCAAGCTCTTCGGGCGATTTATCCCAGCTCGTGGTACCACCCCAATCGATAGGTAAGTTCTCAACAGCTTTCTCAATCTCCCTCCAGTGCTCAAGAGACCGGAGTCGAAAGTCGTAGTAAAACTTCTTATCCGACGAAGCAGTGTTAAGCCACGCGAATGAGTTGGGAGTGGCTACTCCTCCGATATCTTCCGCGATGATGGTCACGTTTGTCTCGGAGGAGAGATGCCAAGCGATAGACGCACCCACGATACCGCCACCGATCACGACGAGATTGGAGTTTGCGACGCTCATATTGGACGCTTGAGGCTTTCTATCCTCATTTTTACAGACATAGCGACCGTCGGACATGTTGAATTTATATGTCTCGATATCTCAACGTCGTATCAACCCCGCCTTTGCCGGACGTTCTTCTTGAGTCCCAAGTGAAGATATGATGTGCTCCGGCTGCACGATGATAATGTTGCATAAATTATGGAAACAACTCGGTTATATAAAACAACCTTCTTGAAAAGGAAGTGATCGTTGTTGAGTCGTCGAAATCTCTGATGACGTACGATAGATCTTATGGTCCATCCGAGCTGTTCTGATTGGCTGATCAAGTCCTCCATGTTAGGCAACCCGACGATGCACTTTAAGCAACCCTCAATATCGTCCACCAATTATTAGAGACAAACAAACGCTGTATCTGGAAATCTCCTTTTTCCAAGGCATTGACATCATCTCACATGTCTCGTGGCTTGTTTGAGGCCTTGAAACCAAGGAAAACCACGTAATCTTGCTGCATGTTTGTGATTGGGGTTACACAGTTGTCGTAAATTTACCAATCATGTCTTTTTCTTTTTCAGCTGCGATGGCCAAGCCAGCCATCTCATATGCCCGATAGCAAAAGCAAAATGGGATTAAGATGAAGTTATTTTTTATATAATCCCGACTAGTTCTGTTTGTTTGTTGTTGTTTAGACCTTGAGCAGATCAGTATGGCTTCACCATTCCTCGAAAGGGGCCTTGTATGGCTTCCGTACTTTATTGCTAGTCTCTTTACCTGGTTAATTATCTCCTCTGTTGTCTCTTGGTATCGTCTGCGGCATATCCCGGGTCCTTTTGCCGGAAAATTCTCATATCTATGGGTAGCTTACATCACGATCACCGGAACACAGCATGATCACTTGGTCAACCTCAATCGACGCTATGGACCCATCGTCAGAGTCAGTCCAAACGAGGTCCTGGTCGATGACCCAGACTTGATTCGAAGAGTCTCCAGCACTAAGAATACATATACCAAAGGAAACTGGTATCTCGGCGGCAAATTCAATCCTTATCACGACCCCATGTTCCAGATAACAGACCCAGCTCAACACGATCGCCTCAAGTCGAAGCTATCTCCTGCTTACAGTGGACGCGACGCTCCTAATCTCGAAGCCGTGGTCAACAGACAGGTCAGCAACTTGATCCAGCTAATCAGGGAGAAATATGTCTCTACGCAAGGCGACTATCGTCCGATGGAGGGAACCAGAGTATCACATCTTTTCACACTAGATGTTATATCGAATCTATCACTTGGTCGAGAATTCGGGTATCTCAAAGCTGACGCTGATTTCCACGGGATTGTCAAAGCGCTCAATGAGCATTTATTGATCATGACGCTTGCGACAGATATTCCATGGCTGAGAAATTTGATATTTTCGCCTATGTTTCTGAAGCTGTTTGGACCGACTGAGAATGACACCAAGGGAATTGGCCCGCTAATGAAAGTCGCGAATACCATTGTTCGTGATCGATATGCTCCTGAAGTCGACGATCAGCGCGATATGCTGGTGAGTCATTACTTAGGTGTGTCGAAATTATATGCTAACTTGTCAAAGGGCTCATTCAAGAGACATGGTTTGAGACTAGAGGAGTGTCAGGCTGAATCTCTGTTCATGTTTTTAGCCGGATCGGAGACTACTGCCTCTGTGATACGGGTTATTCTTCTCTACGTTACTGCTTCGCCTCACATATATCAGCGCCTTAAACAAGAGATGGCGGAAGCAATATCCCAAGGTCGAGCTTCGAGCCCAATCACAGATGTCGAGTCTCGGCAATTACCTTATCTTCAGGTGAGTTCACCTCGGCCTCACTTCATTTACCTAAGCATGCTAATATTGTTCAAAGGGAGTAATCTACGAGGGCATCCGAATTCGTCCAGCTACAACAGGCATGTTCTTCAAAGACGTCCCAGCCGGTGGAGAAACCATGCATGGAAAGTATATCCCCCCTGGTACATCAGTCGGCGTCAATGCATCTTCCTTGTTACGCTCCGAAGCACTCTTCGGACCTGATCCTCAAGTCTTCCGACCCGAGAGATATCTTGAAGTCGATAAAGAGACGAGTGCTCAGATGAAGCGGGATGTTGAGATTGTGTTTGGGTATGGGCGGTGGATGTGCGCTGGAAAGCCTATAGCATTTATGGAGCTGAACAAAGTTATCTTTGAGGTATGTGTCCGAATTTCTGCTGTAGTTGGAGTTTGCTGACACGTTGCTAGCTTCTTCGGGTCTTTGATTTCCAGCTCGTTGAGCCTGAAGTGGCGATGAAGTCGGAGAGCTATATGGTATTCCACGACAAAAGGCTGGTACTGAGGGTCACGGAGAGAGACCAGTAATAGGGGCAAGTTTTGGTTTTAGAAACCATACATTATTGCTATTTGACCCAAGGATCCCCAATTCGTAGTGTACATAGGCATACTCCACCAATGGTACATCAACTGAAATTTGACCCTGCATTATAGCAAGGAGCACTCAAGGGACAAAGTCTGTATTCAAGCCAATAGACAAGTGTAAGCTGTTTTCTATCTTGAAATGCGTTGAGAAAGTCCCCGAGTTGGTATGAAAACTTAGGACCTTGATTTAGTAAAATATTAGAGGACTGTTTCATGATTTCATTTCAATACATTTCTTGAAATTCAAAGTAAGTTCCTTACTCTTTCATGCTTTCATAGCTATTAGAGGCTGTGCAGTTCTTATGACGGATGAGTAGCTAACCGTCCTGCAGCTCAGTCAAAAGGAATCCTAAAGGCCACTTTTCCTCCATTATGTCCTTACTGCATAGACGAAGCCACTCAAGTCTCCAACTCCTTCTTAGAGACCTTCTACAGCATCGCATGAATAGCCGGAGGATTCGCCCCGATAACCTCATGCTGCCTGACCCCATCCTCGAAAGCCGTCAACGTCGGTGTTGACCTAAAGCCTTGGTCTTCAGAGACCTCGGACACATTGTCTATATCGACCGAGCAGAAGAGCACGTGTTCATTCTCGGCATTCTTTGACAGTCTGTTGCATCACGTAAATAAGAATGTGCTCGAAAGATGGGGTGGCTTACCTGTCAATTATGGGTTTGATGAGACGGCAGGGGCCTACCCAGGTAGCCCAAAACTCAACAAAGACCAGTAAGTGGTTTTCGAGAGCTTCTTTGAACTCTTCCTGGCTGGGTCTATGTTAATAAATGGGGGTTACAAGGGAGGATGGGGTTGTGCTCACGAATGAATCTCATGCACGACCATCTTGACTCTCTAAAGAATAAATGCAATAAAAGTCTTGATGACAGAACTCATTCGATGACTTGTCCTATTGGCTTGGTGGGGTTTCAGAAGATGTATCACAGGCGGTTATATAGTTCGAAGCTGGGGACGTGTGTAACTGCTTTTCTTGCAGGGGCACGTCATGGCTATACCGCAGCTTATACAGAGTCCCGTTTGATCCACGATTACAACACCTCGGCAGATATTGACTGACTATCCTGAGTGCTCACTGTGGTAGTACAATAGCCCGAGCATCACCAGAGTTCTCGGCATTTGATGTCCCTTCGCACATGTGCATCCGTGGTTGGAACGACTTCACCAAGACTGAGATGAGTAGGGACATAACATTTCATGAAGCACAGGACCTTTGTGTTACAGAGGTACAAATTCTCCAATATTCACACAAGTCTAGGCATAAACATGCCTCTCTGCCCATGATCGAATTCCCAGTGGACATCTAGCTCTTGTACTCATTGACAAGCTTCTCCAACTTGGAAGGGTCCGCTCCCACGACCTCATCAGCCTTGTCACCGTCCTTGAAGAGGATAAAGGTAGGCATCGCTCGGATACCGTACTCTTGAGACACATCCTCAGCCTCGTCGACGTTGACTTTGATGAAGTGGATAGAGTCAGTTGTTTCTGACATCCTGTTCAAGAGGTAAGCCAAGTTGTGTATATGCACTTTTATGGCGGGACCTACTTTTCTACGACGGGGCTGATGAATCGGCATGGTCCGCACCATGGGGCCCAGAAGTCTGCGAGGACTACTGTGTTTTTCTCAAGGGTATCCCTGAACTCGGCGAGGCTGTGCAATGTTTAGCGGGACTATGGAAGATGGAGAGACTGTGTAGCCTACTTCTTGACTTCGTGGACTGTCATTTTGAGGTATTGTCAATGATGTTGGCTGGATATGGGACTTTCAAGGGTCTGAGAACCTCGAGGGTTACAGGCATTATATACTGTGCCAATGTTCCCCTCACGTCAGGACGCGTCATAGTCTGATTGGCTCAATCGGGGCTTGGCTAGTCGTGCATATTCCGTGTCTCCGTTGCCTTGGATTCAGAGACATTTTTTCAAAACGAGACGAATCATTTTCCTGTTCTGATTATTGTGGCGTCCGTACGTGGTCAGATCTGCTGAGCAACATCAGCGAGTTCCCCGCAGCTGAATTGCTAGGGAGGCCAATTGACACGACGATCGATTGAATTGTTGAGGCATTTAGTTATGACGTCTTAGTTTGGAGCTATTTTGCAGCTGCTCGGCTGGTGGCGGAAAGTTTATCTAAGATCTAGCGTAGGCCCTACGGAGTCTAGACGGAGGGTTTCAAGTTGGATCAGTCAGCTGTTTACTGAGGAAGATTGCCAACCCAGACTATAAGAGTGTTGCTCATTGCCAGTCGGTGTATAAAATGATGTGCGTACCAACCTTAGCTCAGATGTGTTCTTATCTGTGGTTCAGACTTTTGATTAATCAACCCCTACACATATGCGGCTCAGTTGGTGTGCAGGATGTATCGATTCTATCATGCTAAGCTCTTATCTCCTCACCAGGCATGCCGTGTCTCACATGCATAACATTATCTCAGCATGCTAACAAATCACGAGGTAAGCCTCACCGATCATGGTATGGATCTCTCATTCGTTGTCAGCTTGAGTGGCCCCAACAGGCCTCCTCGGGGGGTTGCGAGATAATTGTCTGATGCCTGGCCAATATCAGTAAGACGGCTTACAAGCTCCTATTGGCGATACCCGGTTTGGATGATTACTCATCGAAGCTGAAGCATATGCAGTTGTGTTTACTGATCAATCCTACATGCTCCTACATGCTCATGACTCTGGTATGTCGCCGTTAACTCATCTCACTAGATCTATGCACACAAGATATCAGTGTTACGTCAGAATACTCTATACTACGATACCCAGCTTCGTAAAAATATATATAGTTTCATACCTGTGGTCATAAATGTTAAGTATAAGAGCAGAACCCGCTTACAGTCGGCCGAGCTTAAACCAATAACGTTGGAACTCCATACAACGACCCAAGCTTCCCTCTCATAATACAACTAAGGAAACTTATTCCAGCAAGAGGAATCAGCACCAGTCGCACCAGCACCCTGACATCTACGCCTCCAGTCACAGTTATCAAAGCTCGAGGCACCACCACCGAAGGTCTTGACGTTGCACTGCTTATACTGAGTATTCGCGCCGTACTCTCGCGTGTTGGGCTCCATTCCGCCCTTGTAGTGGTCGCACACGGCCTGAGTGGCGCCGTTGTTGGGAATGCCGTTGCTGTCGTAGCAGTGGCAGCTTTCGTACCTGGCGCACGCGGAAGCGAATGCTGAGAGGGTGAGGAGGCCGAGGATTGAGATCTTCATTTTGATGGAGAGTACTGCGTTCGGGGGGGTTAGATTTTGATGGAGGCTCTGTGGATTGGGTATGTACCTTGTTTGTAGGTTTTGGGGGCGGTGACTTGATGATTGTGATGTTGAGAGTTGTGAGTGATGGGTCTCTACTTGAAGAGACCTCGACACCTATTTATACCCAAAACCAGAGCTCAATGATTCCTCTTCTCAGTGCTCAACTCCATAAATCATCGATCTTGTCATCTCCGGTAATTCTCAACCGCCGTAACTACTCCTGACTTGCCAGGACTCCAGAATCTCATGATCAGGATACGAGGTATCCTGATCCTTCAACTTCTCACAGTGATGCCAAGAAGCATCGCCAAGACTCAATTTCCTTCAATCACACAAACTTTCATACGTTCATAATCGGTAAATCGGAGTTTAGTTTCTTGGCGAATCAGGGGTCGAACTACTTCTACAACTGCCGAAAACTCTACACTCGTCTATTCGTAGAATGCCCCATATTACTCGCGAGTTTAAATACTAGCGGTCAAAATAAGGTTTTGCATATACTGATATGTGACCGGTTCCACTGATTCTCGCTTGAGGAGTTGGCCGATGATCCGAACACCCCAATCCACTAGATGTCATGACTCGTGAGATAGGTCTGTACCACTCATCAGGCCATATGTACTCGCTTGCTGTGGTTGAGGAACGCGCTCCAATCGGAATTGTCCCTCGAAGATATACCTACGTAGGTCATCTCAGTTGAGAAGGGCCTGGAACTAATTTAGGAAGTTGAGTTCGCCAATAATGCCACTATAATAAGGATAACAATTCCGTGTTCTGTTTCATCCCATCATCTACATCGCACTATATGTACATCTAAAGAAACTTCAGGAAATTAAACTCGGCAGTTTCTGGATAGGCCTGTTTGTCCTCTTACTTGGCCGTGAATGGATAGTTCATGATCCCGTCCCCCCTTGTTGCAAAGCAACTCCAATGACCATCTAACGGGAGTACTACCTTGATCTCTATCATAACAGAAATAACAACCTCCACAATGAGGAGCTCAGTAACTTCGTACAAAGACTTCAACGGCCTCGATGAACAGACCAACCCAGAGAGTCAGATGTTCCACCTTTACACAAGTGATAGTATTCACCGTCTCAAGTTGCACACGAAGTCTGCTCCACTGACTCAATTTATGCTCTCTAGTAAAGAGTTCAATAGCCCGTTCGCGTGGTCATTGAAGGACCCTTCGTTTTTCCCACCTTCTGCTCGGTGTAAGGTTTATTCGTCTACGTAATTCTGAGCCCTCGGCTCTTATGATACTAAACCTTTTCAAGATTGGCTAGATGACGACGATCCGTCCGAGTATTCCGATAAGTCTCTCGCAAACAATCACCCCGTCGCCAGCAGCTTTCTCGTCAAGGCCCTCGACTTGACGTCTTGGGTCCTGAAAGCTGTGCTATTCAGACTTATTACGCGGTATCCCATCTGCTGAATCAGCTATCGGCTTGTACTGAGCCTTAGGCGATTCTATTATCCCTGAATACTTTTCAGACATCACAAGTCTTCAGGGCTGCCGCATCATCTCATACACTGTCTGACCAATCATACTTCGAGCGGGAAGGTCACAAAGTATATCAAGAACAACTTTCGACGCCAACCACCAGGAGTCTTTTACACAAAAGCCACCTCATCAAACTTCTATAGTAGTGATAGATAAGAGTTTCAGTAGAGGAGAACAGTACCGGATCGCCTACTCAGCTAAGTCAGCCGCTGTATTAGGGAGTACCTATTGAGGTAGGTCAGAGATCGCCCTTCATGGTCCCGCCGATGTGAGAGAAGAGCTTAGTGACAGACTCTTGAAGCATACGAAATGGCCAGCTTCTTTTGACTCTATGGGCACAATTCAAATAGAAATTCATTCCCATCTATCTTCCATAGGCCATTTCTCACTGCTAGGAAGTTGGCGCGGTTCAGAGCTTCCAGGCTCTGCTCCACGGCGTCTCCTTGAACTCGACTGCACATATCGTCTTGCCAGTAACGCCGCAATGCAGAGGAATAAGAGCTAGCGATGTTCTGCGATAGAGACCCTTTGTAGAATAATCCACTGAGGAGTCAATCATCCGTACCTCCCGCGTAGAAAACTCAAGACTTAAAACGAGGATGCCAGAATAAACATCGCAAAGAACCCCCTAAGGCTAGGCTAGATTTCCCTAAATACATTGGATTGGTCGGTTATGGTCAAGGCCCTGAATTTTCTTTCCTCCCCCAGTTCCTTTATTGCCTCCCACCTTATCGTCGCTGATCTATCCCGTTCATCTTAAAACTGGTAGCAATCCTACCCTAGTGGGCAGCAGAGGCAACTCGGGAATAAGTGACCGTCCATCGGCTCCGATCCCGTCTCCACTACGATCCGCTGAGCCGCAACCTTTTTACGTTATAGAGACAGGGATGTCTCTGATTTGGAGATTTACAGAGTGGACTTGTTAGGCTTGGGAGTAACGTAATGAGATAGATCTTGATTGATCGTCGAATCAGTTCTTCTGTCAAGTTGCATGAGGCTTTTGATAAACGAAAATCTGGATATCGGCTTCTGGTTGTAAGAGTTTGACCTCGGTACTACTCCGTACGCAGTGGCGAATTGGTCGAACCACTCGACTTGACTCATCGAATGTCTGTAAAAAATCTCTGTTTCTGGTGAATCAAAGATGCCTTTGATAGACACTGCACACATAGAATATCCTCTTACTTATCTCGATATACTCGAATGTCTGTCTTTATTACAGTATTGTACAGTTTTCTCCAACTTTTCAATGTGGAGTCACTAGACCTCCAAATCTCTTGGAGTACAGAGTAGATGCCCTCATTATCAATACAAACCCCTTCCCCATGGAGGTTTACGTAAATAACCAATTCAATATCTGGAGTAGTAACTCATACTCCCCCCTCAGATCGTGGAGAGTCCTCCCACGATTTAATGAAAATTTTGCATCCAGAGTCATGACCATGCCATGTGTGGGCCTAATAGCGTTGTTACTATGGGCCCTCTCATCTTTTTTATAATGGGGCCATTTAGCAAGAACTTTTTTCTTCTTCATCTCTTTAATTCCTCACTCTTTTTGTTTCCTAGTTGTTTCCAATCTGGTCGCCATGGCTGTTGAAAAAGTCATATCTGATTCTCCCGTCGTTGGAGAAAAAGGCGTCATGGCTGATGAAAACGCTCCTACGAAGGAAAGCTTCACTGCAACGGGTGAGGAATATGAGCAGGATGATTTCATGACGAGGACGGGGTTGAATGCTAAATCGTTTACGAGGAAGCATTACGGACTTGGGCTTGTGGAGTTGGATCGCAAGATGAAGCCGAGACATCTCCAGATGGTTGCTATTGGAGGATCGATCGGTGCTGGATTCTTTGTTGGATCTGGTTCGGCTTTGAGTAAAGGTGTAAGTGAGCCCTTCACTCAATTGAACATCGACTAATGGTTACAGGGCCCAGCTACATTGTTCATTGACTTCTTCCTCGTTGGAGTCATGGTTTTCAACGTTGTCTACGCCATGGGCGAACTAGCCGTCATGTATCCCATCTCTGGTGGTTTCTACACATACGCAGCGCGTTTCATCGACCCATCTTTTGGTTTTGCCATGGCATGGAATTACACCCTTCAGTGGGCTGCTACACTTCCTCTCGAACTCACCGTCTGCGCTATTACGATTCAGTACTGGTCCCCTGACATTTCTCCCGGAGTCTGGATCGCCGTGTTTCTCGCTGCTATCACCATCCTCAACATGTTTGGCACGCTAGGATACGCCGAGGAGGAGTTCTGGGCTGCGTGCTTCAAACTCACATCGATTTCCATCTTTATGATAATCGCGCTGGTGTTGGTTTGTGGTGGGGGGCCATCGAGTGGCAGCTACGATACGTATCAGGGCTTTAAGCTGTGGCATGATCCTGGGGCTTTCAAGAACGGATTTAAAGGATTTTGCTCTGTTTTCGTAACTGCTGCGTTTTCTTTTGCGGGTTCGGAACTCGTGGGTTTGGCAGCAGCTGAGTCTCGAAATCCTACTGCTTCGGTTCCTGCGGCTATCAAGCAGGTCTTTTGGAGAATCTGCTTGTTTTACATCGTTGCGCTGTTGTTCGTTGGATTGTTGATCAGCTGCAATGATCCGAATCTTCTCAGCTCGAGCTCTTACTCCAACAGCGCGGCTTCGCCATTCGTTCTAGTCGGAAAATATTCCGGTCTCAAGGGCCTCGATCACTACATGAATGCCGTTATCCTCTCCTCAGTCTTATCACTCGGCATCGCCTCCGTTTACGGCGGATCACGCACACTTCTTGCGCTCGCACAGCAGGGTTTTGCGCCAAAGATATTTACCTGGGTTGATCGAGCGGGCCGACCTCTGCCATCTGTTGGATTCATCATTGCTTTTGGATGCCTTGCGTTTCTGAACCTTGATGCAGCTGGTCCTGTTATTTTCGACTGGCTTTTGGCCTTATCAGGACTAGCTATGCTTGTTTGCTGGGGATCCATCTGTCTTGCGCATATCCGATTTAGAGCGGCGTGGAAGTATAATGGCCATACACTCGACGAAATCCCGTTCAAAGCTATTGGTGGCGTTTGGGGATCATGGCTGGGCTTGATCTTTGTTGTTTTCATTCTTATTGCTCAGGTAAGCCACATTTCTTCATTCTTCGGAACATCAGCTAACATTTCTCAGTTCTACGTGGCCATCGTCGCCCCTGTTGGCGAGTCGGGAATGGGTACTGTTGAAGACTTTTTTATGCAGTATCTTGGACTTCCTATCGTGTTAGCTTTCTGGGCTGGAGGATATCTATGGAAGAGGACAAGTTGGATCAGCATCGAAAAGATCGACATTGATACGGGCCGGCGTGAACATGATTGGGAAGCTATCAATGCTTGGAGGACAGAGCTTGCTACGTTTCCCTGGTGGAAGCGATTGAGGTATAGTTTGTTCTAGTTTGAAACACCTGATGTATATGGATATAGATTTAGAGTTAGAGTTTAGAGTTGATTACTATGAGAGTATTTATCATGGAGCTTTTAGTTTTCACCCGATTTTTGGAACCTTGTAAATCTTGGAGCAATTATCCAAGACATACAATATCCCCTTGTCTGTGTTATCGATTTCCCGGGAGTCAGTTGTCCGTTTGTCCGTTTGTTCGTTTTGCTGTGTTCACTCTCATCACTCTGATCTGGTCTCTTTGTTGTGTGGATGATAGAACACCTTAACTCACCACGCGCCTCGCACGAAAGTGTCATTTGTTCATACGCACAGCAAACTGTTCACAGCATTATGTTTGCTCACACTTCTGAATCAATGTCTTTTAAAGCTAGATATATCTGCCTGATCTGCCCATGGCTTTTGCGCAAGACCTTTCCTACAATTGAACGAGACTGAGACGACCTGAAATTATCTGAGCCGTTCAGCGAAATCACACCCCAACAACATTCAGAAATCTCATAGAGCTTTGAAAGCAAGCCAGCATGGACATTGACCCGAACAGCCCAGGCTCAGGCCCAGGTCCATGGTCACAAGCTGACTTCCTCTTCGACTCACTAGTCGACACATTCCCCTTCCTAACCGACCAAGCCCACCGCGCACTAGACATCCAACTCGACTTCTTCCGCAGCATGAGCACCATGGACCTCCCTATTCCACAAGACGCTAACGTAAAAGAAAAGTTAAAAGTGATCCTTGCCAAAGCGGAACTCGTCAATGAAATCGTGGAAAGTTTGACTGAGAGCTCTGAGCTTCTTATGCAGCTGAAGAACATAGAATATGCCGAGGTCATCGCTGTAAGAAAAGCGGAAGTTAGCAATACAATTACTGAGACTAGCGTTAGTATTAAGAGGGTCATCGCTATGCAGACAGAGGAGGTTAGGATAGGATTGGGGCAACAGGGGGCGGCAGAAGTCCAGGAACAACAAAGACATGCAGAACAGAAAATGTTCATGCAACAAAGGAACGGCGGGCTAATGAAAGCTTCAGAATCCCCTGAATCACGGATGCCATATGTTCAGCCGCAAGTTCATCAGCAGAGTCATGCGCCACAACAAAACATTATAGCAGATCATATTCCAGGGCTTCGCCATGCTTCTGTGCCACCAGCCGTACCTCAAGGGTACAATCCAGTACCACCTCATAACCCAGGTCCAGTTCACCCTCAGCCTCCCGTCCTAGGCCCGGCACCAGGTTATGCCCACCTCCCAACACTCAATCAAGCCCCGGCATATCCTCACAATCCAGTACATACCCAACTCCCAGCACATCCCCTCCCCCAACAAGTACCCTTACAAAGACAAGACAGCGTATACGCCGCATCAAGCACCACAAGCTCTGACGACTCTGAGATTCGAATGATGCTGGCTAGAGAGCTGAAGAAGCAAAAGAAAAAGGACAGAGCTGCCAAGAGAATGGCAAAGATGAAGAGAGAGCGGGAAAAGGGGGACTTTTGTAAGCGCTGTGGGCGCTGTTGATAGCAATATACCTGTAACTATAGAGGATACGCATAATCGAGTGATTTAGGTCGTTTTAGATATCTCATTCCTCAGCGTGAGAGTTGCTGAATCTTACTTTATGCTCAAGCCGCTAGGGTCTAGTCTACAAACCATTGAGGACATGAGAAACCTTAGTATCTCGTTCATCAACGATAACCAGGCATAGTCAAGTTTAGCATAGACTCAGTCGAGTTTAGTGTATTTTGAACGAGTCTACTTCATCACGTTGATTGGTAAGTCAAAGTCTTCTTGCAGGTAACCTCATAATTCTGCTACAACTACTTCCTATCAAACCACCCCTCCATCCCTCTTATATATAAGTGTCTCCCATGTCGAGAATTTCCGAAAGAGCACTAGGTCTGCTCACTACTTGCCGCTGTTTTCGGTCACATGCGAGTCGCCAAAGTAGAACGAGCTCATCTCCCTGCTTCTTAGTAGGCTTGATTTCTTCCTCAAGGATCTGGAACATTTTGTGCGGATTGACATAGCCCGAGTATTTGAGCCACTCTCTCGCCATAAGGCCAACCTTTCTGAAGTCTCCAACCATCTTTGGGAACAGCTTCTTTGACAAGAGTGCTTCTATATCCATCTTCATCATTGAATCCTAGCATCTGATATGGTATACATCTGCGGTTTGGTCAGCTCCTTCGCCCGAAGTAACCTGTGGCCATTTGATCTTTATCAAGTATCGCTTATGGTCGCCATCGAGCACATTGACTTTTGCGCTGCGGTATAAACATAAACGATCGGCCTTGCAGCTTCCGTGTCCTCGGAGCTCAGCTGGCACTAGTTGAACCAGCTGGTCACGATCTTTTTCGGGAACTTGTTCCATAAGGAGGAGGAGGGCTCTCCCAAGCTGTTCAAGGGAGCCTATGCGGGACGGGATATTTTCTGGCTTACGTGAAGGACCAGAAACGCCTTGCTTCGGAATACCTTGGTTCGAGATGCCTTGGTTCGGGATGCCTTGCTCGTCTTGTCTTTGCTCGAGACTCTGCGGCAGATGCTTCTCCTGATTTCTCTGCTGTGAAATTGGAGCGTGTGACGAATTGGATATGTCGCGTACAGGCCTGGCCGTAGGTCGGAATGATGGACTCGGATACCGTGGTGGAGTTGAAGGGCGTTCTGTGCAGGGCGAAGGCCCTGGCATGTCTAAATCCGGATCCCATGATTGAAGAGGTGAACTGATGTCTGAGCGCGCCTCTCTAGCTAAGTGTGTCTTGACAGGAGTCGGAAGAGAGTGCTGCTCAGGCTGAAGACGTTTGGCCGGGGGACTATTCTCCAGTTCTTCTGGTTCTCCTGTGGCACGCTTGCGTTTCTAAGGATTGCCATGTTCTGGTTTAGGACCAGCCTCCCAAAATCGCTCTGGGAGAGGGTTGGCGGTGATGGAGTCTTGGGGTTCTGAAGATCCTGAGGGTCCTGAAGGTCCAGAGGGGGGAGGTACGGTGCTGAAAGGGTTGGGGTCGTGTGATATATCCTCATCGTTAAACTCGCACATGGTGTTTTCATATGATACGGTATAGTCTTGATGGATTATGATGACGATGATGACGATGATGACGATGATGATGATGATGATGATGATGATGATGATGATGATGATGATGGTGATGGTGATGGGATGATGGGATGGATGAAGAGTACAAGTTTTGAGAGTACAGGTTGACTCTGGGAATGCCCTTTCATGAGTACCTACCTTACCTTACCAAGCATAACTACCTTAGGTTATGAGGGAAGGCACTGGATGGAAGGAAGTTGCAAGTCCATAGAGTCCATGTCCAAGGAAATAGGTAAGTTGCCAAGAATAATGGAAGGTCGGCAAGAAACCTGGGGCGTTACCTATCTTAAGTGATGAAGAGACTTGGGGAATCTTAAGATATCTTAGTAAGGCTTCAGACCAGTCTATTCTAGTATCCCAACCTGATATTGCAAGTTATCTTGCTCTCTAAGCTCCAAGTCTGGTATCGCAGTCCCGTATACCTCTCTATTCAACAGGTCTCTCCCATCTTCTAACTACCCAGGAATCCCCCTCCAGTCCCCAACCTCTATGTGGCCCTGAACCATCGACCGTGTCGCCAGAGATACGGTGATGCACTACTCACATCACCAATGCCAAGTTTGATTAGGGAGGGTGTCGATTGAGAAGCTCTATATCACATTTCAAAGCAGTCAGGGAGCCATATCGTTCAAGTACCTGAGTCCGGGGATGTACGTGCAAATACATCAGCCATGCCTGCAACATACAATCCCCAACGGACTTCATTATAAACGCAAATATACAGGGGTATTAACTATCATCACATCCTCTCCGCTCCCTACTTCGAAGTCTTCGTATGCTCATCATAAAACTCCAACGTCAGCGCCGCCAAAAACCCAGGAATGCATCCCTTCTCCCTAACCCAGAACCCAATCTGATCACTAATCTTCTGTGCAAAATCACTCCTCGGCCCACCGCCAACCTTCATCGTGCCCCGCTCACCGTCAAACACGATGGAATTCTCGTGCTCGTCCGTCTGCGAGGGGTAGAACGTGCTCTCGACGCGCATCTTGCCGTTGGGGATGAACGTCACGGTCCAGCCGAGCGTGGAGAAGATGGCTTCCTTGAACTCTTGGGATTTGGAGCCCCAGACTTCTTTGAGGCGGCGCGTGCGCTTCTCGGCGGATGCGGTTTCTGCTTTGGCGGCGGTGATTTCGCGCTCCATTGCGGCGAGGACGGAGGTTGGGATCATGGGGATGGTGGAGTTGGCGTTCTTAGATTGGAGAGTTGCGAGGAGGTCTTCGTTTTCTTTCTTTAGTGCTTCGAGGGTGGAGCGCTTAATAGCTTCGAAATCTGAAGTGGGATTGGATTTGAGTGATAGAACGCGTGTTTGTGTTTGCTGCTTAGCAGCTTTTAGTTGTTCCTTGCTGGTGGACAAGTCCTTCTCTAGCAGGGCGATCTTGTTTTGCGACTTGGTCAATTGCTCCTCTAGCATACGCTTCTTTCGCGTGAGTTGACCGAGCTGCTCTTGAGAACTGTCATCCTCCGCTCTCGAGCGCTTGCTTCCTGTCGCGGGTTGGGGTGTGCTTAGTGCTGAGGGCTCGATTGACGATAGCTCAGCGTGTAGGTTCTGGACTTCCATCTTGTACTTGTCGACGAGATCCTCCAGCTCTTGCACGCGCTGTACGCGGGCTTGGTCGAATTGCTCTGGTTGAAGTGTCTCATCCTCGGTGTCAAAGGTCTTGAGCTGTGCGCGGAGGTATTCGACCTCCTTGACGGCCAGGGCACGTTGGCGCTCCAGTCGCATTCGGGCCTTGTCGGCGTTGCTGGCATTTGCCACTGTCTTTGCATTCTCAACCTCATTCTTCAGTTGAGCCTGCTCGTCGCGGAGCGATTGGATCGTGTTCTGCGCAGCAGTGATCTCAGCCTGTAGAGCACCGACCTTTTCGACATACGAGGCATTCGTCAAGCGCTCCTCAACAAGGGCTCTCGCAACAGCTTCTGGTGAGTCGAACTCGGATTCGTCCGTCTCAGCAGCGTTTCTTAGATACGCCGACCAGGCCAAGCGCTCATCTTCTAATCGCTGCCGTTGTATACGTGCTTCAGTAAGCTCTGCTTCAACCAATTCCGCCGACTCTAACTTTCGCTGTAATGTTCGCTTCTCTTCTTCGACGACTTCAACTGCCTTGCTCAATGCTCGTAGGTGCTTGAGCTCGGAGAGCTGATCACGATTCGTGGCCTCGAGGTTTCGGATATGCTGAACTTGCTCGGTAAGCTCCTGTCGGATAATCTCCATCGTCTCTACATCACCGCTTTGCGCTTTGAGCCGTAGAACATCGGCCTCGAGATTCGCGATAACTCCATCCTTCTCGGCCAATTGAGCTTGTGTCTGCTGCAGCACATTCTCCCGCTGCTCGCTCTCCTGCTCAAATTCTTGGATAGTCTTTTGCGCCGCGGCGATCTGCATCTCCATGTCTGTGGCTTTTCGGTCGGCGATTCGGGCAGCATCGTCCTTCGCTGTGGATAAGTCCTCAAGCTGTTCCTGCAGCAAGCGGGCCTCATCCTCTGCTTCACGAACCTTGCGCTCTAATTGCTTCTTATCCCCATCAATCGAATCTTTAACTTCTTGCAGCTCCCTTCGAAGAGCTTCTGTTTGCGCTGCCGCCTTTTCGCGCTCGGCCTCAGCCGCTTGTCGGTGCTGCGCTTCATCTTGCTCGCGGCGTCGAGCTTGCTCCAATTTGCTACTTTGTTCCGATGTCGCAATCTCCTTCTCCTGCTCGGCAGTCTGAATTCGATATTGTAGAGTGCCAATCTCAGCTTTCAATGAATCGATCTCTCGCCTGTACTTCTCGTACTCGTCCGCGTCGGGGGGCGCCATGTTCTCCTTATGACTTTCGCGCGAACCGGGGCGGACAGACTCAGCGACGTGGCTTTGTCGAGATTGGGGCCGAGGGAGATGTGAATCACCCGAATCACGCCCTGTCAGTAGATCGTATGTCGGTCGTGTGCTCGAGCGGAAAGAGGAAATCTGCAGCCAAGGTTCGCGGTCAGAAACATCTATTCGAGCTCGGGAATGTTTGTTTTGTTTTGTGTTGACTTACCCTGGACTGTCGTAGTGATGTCTGAGGTCTGTCCATAGCAGACGTGCTGGCTCGGAATCTGGCATTGACAGAGGCTCGCCTGATCCCACGCCCATCCTTTTCGTTGGGCGTAAATGAGCGCATTTTTAAGTCTCGTGGGTCGCGTTGCTTGAATGAATGGAAGATCGCGGTCTCGAGATGGTTTGTTTGCGATCACCACGGTAGCTTACGTCATCACGTGACTCAACTGGTCCTTGCGTTGAAAGAGTGGGCTTCAAGATGATGCCAAAGACTACTGCGGCATAGAATATGTTTCGCTGCAGAAGAGTTGTGAGGAGCTTTGGAAGAGAGATGAATTGATCATTCGTATAGTGTGATGAGTTGCTCTCGCTGGGATTGTTCGGGTCTAGAGATTTGCCTAGGATATCTTGAGCTGATGTGTAGGGTATGCCACTATAAACTTTGCGTCAAGCTCCATGAATCTTCTTGAGCTCCGGAGGCGTATAACGGCGGGCTAATTTAGCATTGAGAACGCTGGGGTTAGTCTCTGTTCTTCGGTTAAAAGTTTGTGGACCAACTGTTATTGTTGTAACAATCGGGGTTCATCAACAATGTCCATATTGTCGTTCGTTCTACTTGTAAATTGATAGCATTTCACCACCGTTACAATAGCTCTTTGAGTTTCACACAGACCAACGGTCCAATCCAAACCAATTCATACCAAACACATCCTCAACCCCCTTGAAAGACTCCCCAATCACTCCCCCAATGACGCATCCTTGCAAACGCATCCTCTCTCCAAGCCTGCCAAGTCGATATCATCCCGGTGACGTCTTCCGTACCTGATAAAGATGGACCCCTGTCCCTAGTCCCTAGAGCCTCTCCTAATTGGCCATCCCACATCCCTCATGACCCACTTCTCTTTCTTTTCCCTTGTGTTAAGCTTCAGGACCCGACGATCACCGAAGTCGAAGCTTGCGATCCATCCGCTTACAAAAACTGAGCTCCACTGACGTCGACGACGGTTTTATTCGTTTCTTATTGCTTGCGCTTGTTTATTGGGTTTCTTGTTCTTGGATGATTGGGACCGAAGCTTCCGCGAGCTGACGACCTCGGCATCAAGAGCTTCAGCTGAACATCATATCTTACAACCTCTTAAGCTTTCAATCTTCAAGTCAACTTCTTACATCACCTGCCGAGAACTTACATCTTCAACAATGGCCTCAATTGGCCTCCGGGTAAGCTCTATGTTCCCCTACCTCTCCGCTGTCCTCTAACATCTCTAGTCCTCCGTGACCACCCGCGCCATATCCTTCCGATCCTCCCATCTACGCCAAATCCCTCCAGCACAATACCCACGATCCTACTCCAACTCTTCAAAACCCCCCTCCTCAAGCTCAAGCTCAAGCTCAAGCTCCAACGACTCCATCGCAAGCAGGGCTTCCTCAGCACCAAGCAGTAAACTCAATGTCTTCAGTAGCGAATGGGAAGACCTCGACACATCCATCAAGTCCTTCGCCGACCTACCACATCGACTCTTCGGCGCGAACCAACACATGATCATCAACTATGAGCTCAAGGAAGCTTTGCGCCTCATGCTGCGCCAGTTTAACGCGCCGATAATGTACTGCTTTGCCTACGGCTCTGGGGTCTTTCCGCAGAGCCCGTCCAAGGCTAGTATTTCGGAAGCAGACTTTCGCGCTGTGCATCCGAATCCACCGGAGGCGCTTATCAAGTCGCAGAAGGGATCGCCGAAAGTGCTTGACTTTATCTTCGGTGTATCGCATGTTGAGCATTGGCATTCGATAAACATGAAGCAACATCGGGATCATTACTCGGGACTTGCATCGCTAGGTTCAGGCGTGGTATCTCGAGTGCAGAACTGGGGTGCTGGTGTCTACTTTAACCCTTACGTCGAGGTCAACGGCATGCTCATCAAGTACGGCGTCACAAGTATCGATAACCTCGTTCGCGACCTTTCTTCATGGGATAGTCTATACCTCGCCGGTCGTCTTCAAAAGCCCGTCAAGATTCTCCGCGACCATCCTCGCGTCCGACTTGCCAATCAACATAACCTCATCGCCGCAGTCCGAACAGCTCTTCTTCTCCTCCCACCACAATTCACAGAGGCTGAACTATACAGCACCATCGCTGGTCTAAGCTATCTAGGCGATCCCCGAATGGCCCTCCCAACAGAGAACAAGAGCAAAGTCACAAACATCGTTGACAACAACATCGTTCACTTCCGTCGTCTCTACGCTCCTCTCGTCAAGACCCTTCCCAACGTGGACTTTACAGGTGCATGCCGCATCGACGACACAGACTGGATCATGAACCCCGAAGCCGGCAACACACTCCAACAAGACATGGATCCCAAACGTCGCGGTAACATGGTCAGACGACTCCCCCAAACCTTCCGATCCCGTCTATACTTCCAGTACCAAAGACGTTTCGGCATTCCCCGCGGAGAGTTCAACGAGCTCATGAAAGCTTCGACGGACGAAGAAGGCGGCGCCGTTAAGAAGATGCAGGGCGGAGAATTCGAGCGCCGCATCGCCACAGACAACGCCCAGAAACTCAACGAAACGGTGCGCATCGTTATCAAGCAAACGGTCAACTGGCCAAGTACCGTGCAAAGTGCCAAGGGCTTGCTGATGGGCGGAGTCTCGAGAACGTGGCGTTACCTGGGGGAGAAGTATTCAAAGTATAAGAAGGACCAGGATAGTAAAAAGAGCAAAAAGGCGTGATCGTTTCTGTAAAATTAAATTAAAGTATGACTTGACGTCCCATGAATGAGGAGTACAAGGACAAAAAGCGAATTGGTATAGACATAGCGAAGTAGCAAAAAAAGACTCTGGACGTAGTTGTCCTTTTTTATGATTCATCATAGTTCTGTTTCTTTCAGCTCCAAGCCTACTTTCTGCTCCTCCCGAGGTTGTGGTTTTTAAACATACAAAATACGCATACAAAGAGAAAATTATACTAAAGAAAAGAAAAACAAGTGAAGATGGGTAACAAAATGAAGAAGAGTGAAAAAGCTTCACCCCCAGGAACAAGCCCCATTACGCTCGCTCTTCAATGCGCCGCCAAGATATGGCAGATATCTTGTCTTTTCTATCCATGCACGTGAAAATGATTCAACACTACCCACTACCGTCCTTCGTATTTACCGCTCACGAGCTTTCTCGAGATAGGTACGTCAACCCACTTGTGTTCTGTGCTGGCGGTGTCGTCTGCGAAGGGATCGTCTTCAGAGGTATCCTTGCCTTTACCCTTGCCCTCATCGAGTCTGGAAATGGAGATACCGCTGCCGATGACTTGATCGCCTGTGGCTGTGAACTCCCAACGTGCTTCGATGTGGCCCGGCTTAGGCTCTGCGCCTTCGGCGCCTATGATGCGGCAGACGATCTTGTGAGGTTCCGTTGTGAGGGCGAGATCGCCGATGCGCCAGTACACGAGGTGCTTGTCCTTGAGGTGTGTTCCTACGGGCTTTGTCTGGGCGCCACTGGATTTGCCTTCGTACGTGGCGACGATGACAACGTTGTGTAGTGTTACGGGGGCGGTGAGCTTTGACGATGGGTTGAGCTGGTACTGAAGCAAGAGGCCGAGTTTGTCTCCTTGGGGCTTCCATGCGGGCTTCAGGGAGAGAGGAGCATGCTCGCCCAGTGTAGGGTTTTCGGAGTCCTCGGAAAATACTCGGTATGAGAATGCGGGCGCGTTCTGCGTGAGGTGAGATAGATCCAGGTTGAATTGGTCATTATGGTCAGGAGATGAGTTCTGCACAAAGATGCGGTTCGGTCCGATGCGCTCAAGGGCCGAAAAGTTGTTGATGCGAATAGTCTCATAGCCTGACATGTGTTAGTTGGTGTAATTATTGTGATATTGGGGATTGCTTACTCTTTGCATCGCCGGAATCACTGGGGTTGTTGACGAATGCAATCTCACCAGTAATGGTTGCTGACTTGACGACACCATCTTCAAATGTAGCATTGACACTCTCAATGATAGACGTGTTCAGTCCTGGAGCAGTCATATGCGCATGCTGAGGATGGTTCAGACCACCCAATGAGTTGCCCGACCTCACAGACTGTGTATCCGAAGTGCCAGCAATGCTAGCCTCGGATGCCAAGGCTGCAACTGCACTTCCCTTGGAAAGAGATTGTGCGAAGGTTGGAGATGTTGGCCTGGCGCTCAGGGACGAATCTGTACCGCTCTCAGGGAGGTTGGGCGGTGGCACATACATAGTATGGCGCACGTCACGACGTCCTCTCACTGTACCACTACGACGAGTTGCCGGTCCAAGCTTGAGACTGTTGGCGACACTAGAAAGAGCAGCCATCTTGGCTTCTGGATCTTCGTCCTCCACAGGCGTCTGCTGAATGTTGACCTTGAGAAGCTGGTCAGGATCTTCGCCAGATTCCTTAGCTTCACGCTGAGCCTCAGAGATGGGGTCGTTCATTGGTGGTGGAACGGTGAATCCTTCAGCGTCCTTGGTTGCGAGTTCCGGCGCGGGGGACTGGCTCTCCTGCTTGTGCGATGGTGGAGGACCAGGGGGAGGCTGAACATCTGACAGATCGGCTTCATGGTTACCGTTGACTGTACCCCCGGTCGTTTGTGGGATCGGGCTGTCGAGCAGATTTCCGTTGTGCGACACTCCGTTCGTGTTCTCATGCGAGGCGTCGGGCCTGGGTGAGTCGGACTCGTTATTGGGCAGCTTGGGCACATCGGGAGTTTCTGCTAGAGATGACAGTCGGTGGTGCTCTGCGAGGTTGTTGGAGGAGCCTCGAGGGGAGACACCGCGGTCGTTTTGGCTGTGACTGGTTCCCATGCGTCCAAAGCTGGGACCTAGCTTTCCAGGAGAGAGCTGACCGAAACCAGCGTGCATGCTCTGTCTCCTACGTCCACCGAACATGGTACCGAGGCGGCGTAATTTACCACCTTGAAGCTGTTAGTGACCAGTAAACGAGAGTTGCCAATGGACCTACCTGGCTTCTCCTGTGGAACCGAGTTGTGTTCGCTGATATCATCGTCGCCAGCGTGGGAAGAGGCGGGAGCTGGAACAGGCGCAGGAGACGATGTGTGAGTGCTTTGAGCAGGCAAATTGGTGCTATCGGCAGTGCTTGGAGGCACTGGTGTCGAAGGTGTTGTGCCTGCAAAAGACGACTGTCGTGTTGATGTCCTTGTAGGAAGCTTCGCCTTGCCAGCCGTAGTCCGGTGCACGAATGACTGAATCTCCTTTTCCGTGTTGATTTCGAGCATCAGAGCAAGAGTCTCCATAGCATTCTCCTGCACACGCCCAGCTGAATCGGATTCGTGGGTTTGATACTGTGTGAGAAGATCACGCAGGTTGTTCACTCGTGACTCGTCGAGGGCTTGGAGAGATTCAAAGATAAAAGGTGCCTGCGACTCCCACTGTCCTGTAGCAGATTCGAGCTTGGAGGAGGCTGCATCGACCTTTGAAGTGTTTGCACGGCCTCCTTTCTTGGTGAGCTTGTCGACCTGATTCTGGGAATCTTCGAGGTCCTTTGCCATAGTCGATAGGTTGCTAGACATGGTGTTCATGTTCTGGACATCTTTGCGGTTGGCAAAATTGCGCAGCGGATGCTCGATGTCTCTCTCGATGCGATCGGCAAGCTGATGATGCGAGTGGGCGATGTTTTCCGTCGAGTCGATGATTCTATTCCACGGCGCTTGGAACACACTGCAGTTCTGTGAGTGATTGCGATACAAAGGCCTCAGGAGGGATGTTTACCCTAGCTCAGACTGGGAGTTGGGAACCTTGAAGGTAGCAAGCTTCTTGAGGCCCTGCACGTACTGATCCTCCACGCGACGGCGCTCCTGTGTAGAATTGGTTAGCGGGAAGTCGATAAGGCTCGCAGCTTGATGCCATGCCGTTGCGTAGCCATTGGCGGTTTGCGGGTTGTCGTACCTGGAGCCAGTCGGCAATTTCGGTGTTGACGCGGGACATGCGCTTCATTCGTTCGGTAAGAGTATGCACCGCCTGGCTGGGCTGAAGAGTTGCCTATTCAAAGCGCAAGAGAGTCAGCCAATGTTTGCCTCCATTGTCGCTCGTGGCGATAGAATTGGAGGTCGAGGGGATTTAGCTCACCAGCATGGCGGGATACTCGGCCCTGGCCATATCCTCCATGATGGGCAGCGCAAAGGATTACTGTAATTATGTATAGATGCGGATGAGGGATTAGTGAATTAATTATAGGATTAATCGCTCGAGGACGAGATGCGCATGGCGGTTTCGGTTGAGCGAGAGGGGTCGGTCGATATTCGGAGGTAGACAGACAAGTTGAGTTCGTTCGTATATGATGATGAGCTACGTAACAAAGGAGTTATCCGTAGCAGATCAGATGAATGTGATATTATCGGAAGAGTCGGACTTTGAGGAGTAAGTGAGTATTATGGCCGTAGAAAGCGTAGATCCAATGCCAGTGCAATGCAATGCGATGCAGCCGAGGATGGACGGGGACGGGACACGAGGTTGGAAACAAGACAGAAGAGTAACTTAATGCCTTGGCTGGGACGACAACGGCTAAAAAGGGCCCTGACCCAGAATAACTAGAGAGAGGCTGGCGCTGAGAGTGAGCGAAACAAGACAGGGCTGGCAGAGTCAGGTTTGTTTGGGCTTGGGCTGGGGTAGCTTAGCTTGGAGACGGTGGAGCTAAGCTATGGGAGGAAAGAAAACTCAGGACCTTGGCCCGAAGCGATAGAAATATTGAGGTAAATTCAGCCTGAATTTGGGGGATACATTGCTGAATTGTTTTGGAACCCTGCATCAAGGTCCGATGTTTTCTTGCTCCCTGAGCCAAGTTAATGGGCAAAACGTTTGGTGGTTGGTTGATTTTCTCTAGAGGCCTTCGAGAAGTTCCCTAACAAATTAAGTTAGAGTCACGAGGCCACGACATGACCTCATAGTCTCGGTACTCGATAAATACTCTAATGAACCCTGATGAAGCATCATACTCAAGAAAATCATAATGAAGAAATATTGATCTGTTCTGACTCTACAGGCATTGCATAACTATTATACCCCCTGCTCCTCGTCATCTTGGCCTTGTTTCTGCTTTATGAAATAGCGGGCCTGTTCTCCATCTGCTTTTCCACCAGAAACCAGATCCTCAAAACCCGAGACATCCCAGTAACAGAGGCTGATCTTTGCTCGTTCTTACCGTCAGGCGTGGAAATTTTTATCTGTTGTGCTATAGTCCTTTGACAGCAATTGACTTTCTAGATCTCATTTGACCTGTCATCTCACATACAGTAACTAAACAAACCCTGCAAAGCAAAAAACAATGGAACTACCGGCATGGAAAGCTGCCCTAACCATGTCTCAGCGCTATGAGACGATTCAAAGAATGTAAGTAGCCTAATGTGTAACGTACAAATACTAAGGTTCCGTAGACAAGCCTCCCTTGCTAGCATGAGTGAGGCCATCGCCATAGAACAGGCCGCCTACCAGATCGCTTCTACTCAGGTGCGCCCAAACCAACTTCAGCGGTCCAGAACTCGCGGATCCGCTGACATGGCCTAGGACGAGTACAATCTCGCCTGTCAGCCAACCTCGACACCAACGCCTTCGCCTCCCCAGGAGGAAGAGGAGGATGACTCTGGGATACGCATTGGGCCGTATGGGAACTGTAGACCTGTCTCGGATGGTGTAACTTCAGAGGTCTTTCGTTCGGGTGATAAGGCGCTCAAAGTTATTGTGACTTATCAGGATATTGAGCCACATAATCCACAGAGGGAGGCCAAGATACTCAAGGGGTTGAGAGAACCGTGCATTCCTCTCCTCGAAACGTTTCGCGATCAGGAGCAGAGATTTGTTCTCGTCTTTCCGTTCATGCCGTATACTCTGGCAGACCTTCTCGCCAACGGTCCTTTACCACTTGATGCTTTCCGGTCCATCTACCGAGATGTCTTGCACGCTCTGAAGGATATACACGCACAGGGCATCATTCACCGAGACATCAAACCCTCTGCAATCCTCCTCTCGTCTCCAACCGGCCCAGCATATCTCTCCGACTTCGGCACAGCGTGGCATCCCGAGCTGTCAACCCATTCAGAACCAGCAGACGATAAAATCCTCGACATCGGAACAGGTCCTTACCGCGCGATAGAAGTTCTCTTCGGACATAAATCCTATGGTCCAGAGGTTGATATGTGGGGAGTAGGAGTCATGCTTTCGGAAGCACTCCGCGATCCTCCAACCCCTATATTCGAGTCTCGCGCTGTCCATGAAGATGGCAATCAGCTTGGTCTTATTCTCAGCGTCTTCAAGACCATTGGTACGCCTACGCCTGAGACATGGCCCGAGGCAAAACAGTTCAAGGTCGCACCTTTCGAGCTCTGGACTGTCTTTCCCGCTCGTCCTTGGGAAGAGCTTCTTCCTAATGTAGGCCCTGACTTTATCGACCTCGTGTCATCGCTCATTCGCTACGACAGTCAGCGACTTACCGCTGAGCAGGTCAGTTGCAGTCCCATTCACTTCCTGCCTTGCCTTAGCCATAACTAACAGATACCCCCAGGCTCTTGCTCACAAAGCCTTCGCCGTAAGCCCCTGAGGTCAATTGGCAGAGCATCATATCACTGAAGTGCTAGCGTTGCCTACCAACAATAAACGATTCGCCGTCAAAATCCATCGTCAACTTTAGACTCTTTGCCTCGTTTAATCCATGTAACCAGACCGAAATTCCACTCGCCGATCGATTTCATCAGTTCACATCAACACTGTAACACACTATAAATAAATCCACGCTCCAATTACGCTTCAAAAACACTCCAAACAGATACAATGGGCGCCCCCGAAGGTATGTACTCCATGCCTTTTCTCCAACAATCCTAACCTCAACTAGATAACAAAACCATCCCCTCCGAGGTTGATCAGTTTAAGAAATCTCCGCAGCGCGATAATGCTGAAAACGATAAGGCTGAAAGCTCCGAAAAGAACGAAAACACTGTCAAGAAGGACGACAAGCAGAGTGGATCTGTGGAGAACAGGGAAGATGGTCGTGCAAAGCTTGTTGAAGAGAGCTCCGACAACAAGGAGGGCGGTGCCAACGTGTAGACGCACAAATGACCATATCTCTACCAGGACACAGCATTTGATGCTAATACAAAACTTTTTATTCTATTCTCTATACTATACTATGATACTCCTCCTAACCCTGCCGTCTCTTTGTATCCGATCCCAGATAGTCAATTGGATTTCGACACAATGGGCAAGTATTTTGGTTACTGCTCTGGAACCACTTGTACAAACACGTCCTGTGGAACAAGTTCTTGCAAGTGGTGCATCGCTTGTCAGGCATGCGTTTGTCAGTCGAGATAATGCTGTAGCAAATAGCACACTCGCTCTGCCCTTTAAGCGCGCCGAGAATGTTTCGCTTGAACACCTGTAGACCATCGATGATGTTGCCGTTGGAGAAGGTGATGACACCCTGTGTCGTCATGATCCAACTCTGCCATTTCTTCTCATTGACGGCGACACGGTTTAGACTCTGTACAGAGACGTTTTCGATTGGGTAGTTCTGAGGGATCTTGATGGTAATTGCTGCTTGATCCTCGTCGACTTCATAGCCAGCTATGATCTCTCTAGAGGATCGCGCGACACGTACAACGAGTTCCTTCTCGTCCATAGCAGGAGGTTCCTGACTATCAGCCCACGTTTGGACTTCATCTAGGACGTCTGAGACTATAATTGGTGAAAAGTACTTGGTCGTCCACGACTCGACAGCGATGCGTGTCTGCTTCGAGCGACAGTCGATGTACCAAGCACGGAACAAGCCAGGTGTGTACTTGTGAAGAAGATAGAAGAGATGAACCAACAGCCACTGCATGTTCTTCTCCTCGGGCTCCGACTCTGCCAATTTGACATCGTAGTCTTGGATGTGCTCTGAAGTGAGGTTGACCTTTTCTAACTTCAGCGGATGAGCAGCTGAGTGACCTAGCACGTCAAACATGAAGTCTAGCAGTGGCCCTACGCAATTATCTTGCTTGAGGTTGTCGGTGAAATCGTTTCGAATCTTGAACGATGACGTCGAATAAGCATCAAAGACAAGCTTCCAGGATAGGAGATATGAGCGGATAGGAGACGGAAATTCGGCGAGCATTTCGTCTGAGTACTTTTCAAGCGTAGGGGCGTCAAGAAGAAGTGAGAGGAGTTCGTCAGGGAGTCGGGCATCTGAGACTGTCAATTCCTGGTCCTCATGGTGTAGACCGTTACACATACCTGTCTTTTCCAGCAAAGCATCAATGGACTTCTGCTGTTGCTGTTCAGGAAGAGCCTGGTGAAGCAGGTTAAACGCAGCTGTCTGGATGTCCCGCGATTCCGACGCCACCAACCCAAAGATATCAGACAAATCAGGCACATGTCGCAGAGAGATCTTCTGGACCTCTCGGCAAAGCATGGCATCCACAATCTCAAGTGGCTGAGAGCGAGTATCCCGAGGAAGTCGCAGCAGCTCAATCAACGCCCTAGGCTTGGCACTGGCGTACTCCTTCAGGGCATCCTCAAGATCGTCGTTAGGCTCCTGCAAAGACTCAATGGTCTTAAATAACTTGAGTGAAGAGTGAATGAAGGGAAGAGCCTCGTTCAACTCGAACTCGTGTGCACGGTTCCACAGCGATATGCAAAACTCGATGGTCTTTTCCCAGTAAGATCCGTAAACGTCCTTCATACAAGGTAGCAGTTTGTTCAATGCCCGACAAATCTCGGCACAGAGAGCCGGGCTAAAGCTCTCGGGCTCGTCAAGCCAAGAGGTGATTTGACGAACGGCAAAAACGATTCGGTTGTTAGCGACTGGCATTTCGCCCGCCTCGTAAATCTGAGCACATTGAGACATAAGAACAAGAGTCATCAACGTCTTGTCACTATCTGCCTTGGCTCCTGCGACCTCACTCACAACCTTGTTGCAGAAGTTGCTAGCAATCTTGGATGGTTGGAGGGTCTCGCCAAACCCAGTAATGATAGCCGAAGCCGGTAGGACGGTAGTAGGGCTAATCTTGAGAACATCAGGCTTCAGAAGAGCATCTTCGAAACTGGATGATGCCCCATGTGCCTCAGCTAGGAATTGGACAAGCTCACTGAGTGCACGTGCACTGTATAGACCTCTGGGTGTCAGCTCCTGAGAGTGTTGGGTCAACAGATCAATAAGGTCTTGGATGATCGGCTTCTCTTCTGAGTCGCTCCAGGCGCCAGCATCAACAGCCAATTGATTCAAGATCCCACGTGTCTTGGAGACGAACTCTTCGGCCTGTGCGCTTCCTTCAGCATGCTTCAGAGTCTGCCACAGTCGGTTCTCCTCCATACAGGTGATTTGATCAGAGATGAGCTGCACAGTCAGACACTGAAGATACAACAACTCAAGCTGGAAGGGTTTGGGCAACTGAGATAGTGGAAGTTTCTCCGAAAGCTGAGACACATAAAGAGCCATCCTTGCAGGAATGGCACGTCCCTTTCTGTCCCGATAAATTCTTAGGTTGGTAGATCGAGGAGCTCCTTTTACCAGAGCAGCAGCACCACCGATGTTGTTGGTGATTGATAGAGCAGGATTGACGGACAGTTCCAATAATGGCGCGAGCTCCTTCATCCACACGTTGGTGCTTGGGAAGAGCTCTTCAGAGGGGATATCACTCGAGACCGCGTTGTATGCTTGTGACACCAACGTGTTAATGTCCAGAGACTGCGTTCCCGCTCGTTCGAGGTTGGCCTGAACGATAGCAATAACAGGTAGTTTTCCGTCGGTGTGAGTATCGAGAAGAGTGCGGATGGCAGTCGCCTTTGAAGAAATGGTGGAATCCTCAAGCTCAGAAAGACCGAGAAGCAGAGCTACCAATGTTGTGTGAACGCCCTCATCGCGGGAGAACAGCTCTGGCCGACCCTTAGCGGCAATCTCCAAGGCTTGGAGAGTTGATTCCGTCTTCGAAGGTTCCTTCTCAAGGATTTCGACAAGAGCTTGAACAAGCTCTCGGTAATTGCTGTCGGTGAGGGTCTGATATGTGACAGCAGCTTCCAACAATTCCCAATCATTGCTACCACCGACCGCCAAAAGAACAGCCTGACCGATAATGTGCTTTTGCAAGTCCATGCTTCCCTTGGCGAGAACAGCTCCTCTATCGTTGGAGATCAGGGACGCAAGGGCGACATCACGAGTAGCCTCTGATGGTAGATCGAGGACAGCCTCGACCCAGGAGTTCCAGATAGGTGCGAATTGGGTCGACACAGAGCCGAAAAGATGAAGCGAAGAGAGAAGGTACCTTGAAGAGGGTGAAGTGACAGCTTTGGCAGCATCATCACGAGCCAAAGTAGTGAAGAACGTCGAGAGCGTTACAGCTCCTTCACCATCGAATAAGCGAGGTGCCATACTCAATGCATATTCGATGATTCTAGCTGCGCCAAATGGCTTCAAGTTCCGACTCTCTAGCAGTGTGATACTCTGAGAAATGGCCTTGAGGGAAGGTTGAGCCGTGTGGTCTGGTACGTCTTCCTCCAGATCACCTATCTTCTCCTCAATCTGGCCCACGAGACCGAACCACCGTCGACCTTCCTCAGAGATCTTTTCTTGAGATTGCTGGTACTCTCGTGAGACCTCAGGTAACGATCCGGAGATCTTGGCACAGAAGACACTGGCGAGGCGGTCCCATTCTTCCTTGGACGCGGATACCACGGATGGTGACGCTTGGACAGTGGCGATGTAGGCTTCGACCAGGACGGAAATCGCGTTTGGACCAAGTGGTATAGCTACAGTCTTTTCTGATACCGAGAATAAGAACTGCTCAATAAGAGGGAAGAGGTGTTCTTGCACAAATGGTAGTTGGTCCTCGGCGGGGAGGTTCTTGAGGAGACGCTTGGCTGTGTCGATGAAGCACTTCCATGCATAAGAAGTGTTCGTTCGAGGTTCATCGCGATGTGTGATGCCAGACTTGAGAGAGGACAAAAATTGGGAAGCGACCTCGGGTGTGATCAAATCCGATGGCAGAACCATCAGGAGCTGATCTAAGTACTCCCAGAACTTGGGCGGACTTCCTTGAGATCCCTTTGCAACGAATGCCTGCAGCCTGCCAAGGGGAGATTTTGGGCCGGTCGGTGTCTTTATCGATGTCCAAACATCGGGATATGTTTGTGTCATTTTTGTCAATGCTCGCACATATTCGAGTGCCGAGCCAGCTTGGTTGGTCTTTAGACCTCCTGTGATGAAGGCTTGCTTGACCTTGGCATCATCGGCATATGGCAACTTCCGGTCGATGGTGGCGAACAGCAGCTGGCATACTGTCTTCCTGACCGACGAGTCATTGAAAGTAATGGTCTTCCAAACGTTTTCCTCCGCAAAAAAGTCATCGTATCGAGATTTCAACTTCTCCAGATTACTTGGCTCGACCTTTTGCAATAAACTCAAGACAAGTGACAAGCTAGCAGTAACAACTCGGTAATACTTTGCCTCGGCATCCTCCGCCGTCGTTGATCGTTCGTCGCTCAGGGTATCTTGTGTTTCCTGGATAGCATCAATGGCATAGTCAAGGATTTGGCCCTGGCACTTTGTCCAAAACGCAAGGACCTTTTCAGGGGTGTTGAGAAACGAGGTTAGACCGTCGCTAGCAGCCCTTGCAACAACACGGTCGCGGTCATACAGGCCGGCAAGCCATGCGCCGACGATCTTTGGCAAGTGACGCTCAAAACGCTTGCGGGCTGATTTCATGAGCTCAAACTGAAGGTTGTGCGTCAGCTCACGCACGCGACGTGAGTTGTCTATCGATGTGCGAGGATATATTTGGACCCAAACGTCGAGGATGCCCTCTTCAACCCCGCCATCCTTGTCAAATGGATGAGCCTGTACATAAGCTAGTAGCTCCTCGAGCGCTTTGGCCTTGGTGGTGCTGTCCTTCTTCAGAATGTTCTTGAGCGATACAACAACATTTGGATCCGAGACAGCAACAAATGAGGGAGGCTCAGCGAGGTACGACAATGAAGTCCCAGAGGCGGCGGTGCCAAAGCCTCCGAAGCCCGAGAAACCGGAGCGGGGTCCTTCAAAACCGGTCGGTTTCCCTTGAGACCGCTTCATGGCTGTGATAATTTAGTGATAATTAGGTAAGGATGTCGACGTAGGTGTCGTTCAATATGTAGTGACAGGTGCCGTTCGGCTGAAGATCGGTTAGGCTCTAATTCGGTTGAGGCTTTCAAGGCTGATGATGATATGAAATTTGGTGGTGAGATGATGTCACGGAGCACGGACCGTGGCTAAACTTAGGGCCGTGGTCGATTTTCTGAAGATGGGCGGGTCAGGCTGTCGTGGGCTGCATGAGCCTCATTCCCGACAGGGGAAATCGAGGGATTATATAGGTAGTTGAGAGGACTGATATATAACAACGTTTTTAACTTAAAGAAAAAAAAAACTTTCAATTTTATTCCTCAGGAAACAATGACTCTCACCTTGAGCCACCTTGAACCTTGAGCCACCTTGACTCACGCCGATCGGCTGAGCCAATCACAGCTCGTAATGTAAGGTGTGAGTTTCCAATGAGCGAGTTATATTTCCAATGAGCGAGTTATTTGTGCATAATCTCTTCGTTACCAATCACTACCGTATATTCTCAGGGTAGCAGGGGAAAACTATAATATTCATGTCGGTTCAAGATTATACGTTGGAAAGTTTGTCACAAGTGCTCTATGGCTGGAAAGCAGTCCCAACTATTCTCCACAACATCCGAGCTAACCTAGACCTCAGGCCAATCATGGAAATATTATCGTTCTGCCTCAAGTCGCTCCAAGACTCTGATTTTATCTATCATCTCGAAGATCATGACTAGCGCACGAATGATTTCGCGATGCTATCAGGCTATGTCTCATAAAATTTCATCTTTTACGATGCTTCTTGCATCAAGAGCCCGGTGAAGGAACCATTCAGATCCATCGATTTACTAACAATGAACCGAGTGCTGCGGCTCACACAGTGTGCCAATCAGCTTACGGAACCCCTGTAATCACTTCTTAAACCGTCGACTTACAGCACGAAATACGCTATCGATTCACAGAAGCGCGGATGTGACTTATCAGCTCGTGATACCAATCACTCAAAGATAAGCAGAGCATTAGTACAGGCTCAAAGTTTGCAACGGTAAATGCCAGAAGTACCAGAGCATGATCGACTTGGCTTTCCGTCTTGTGTCTTGCAAAAAGAAAGCAAAGAATGCTGGTGGCCTTGTTTGCCTGGCTTGCTGATTGATGATCTGTATTTCAGGTTGCCATTGATCGCCACTGCATGCAAGCATGTGAGAGCAATTCATCCCTTGGCTGCTTTGGTTTCAGACAACAAAAGCCCCTGTCGTCTTACGATTGGTTGCGGCACGCCAGGTAGGATCGAGTCGTTTAATGGCCGCGATATGCGCCATTAAATCAATCACTCAACAACAAAGATCAATAGCCTCAGCAATCTGTTGAAGGCTAAATTGAGCCGAGACCGTCGAGGCCTGCGTCACGATAGCAACACAGCTTCTCAGTTGAGTTGAGAGAGCCGCATTTGCTGCTATCCTTTTCTTCTCTTCCGGTTCAAAATGGCCGCATCGAACTAATGCTGCTTGCGCTCATCCTCAGAATCGAATGTCTTCGGGGTTCAAAGCCACAAAGACCCTAGCAGAGACGAGATAAGCCGACCTCGACCATCCCTGTCACCTCGCGTGAGCCGCACCATTAACAACTTTGAGCGGCCGCTTGACAATGAGCGGAATGTCTGTTTATGGAGGTCACGATAGTTACGTGTTGGTCTGGAACCAAGTAAGCCACTCTGTCTTTACGCCATACCGTTTCACAAGATCTTTCGGTCAAGAGCCAGAGCGGCTGTGTAAGCAGATGTGCCCATCATTAAGGTATACAGTACGGTACCTCCCCAGGCCGGCCAGGCTACCAGGCAGAGGCTCTGGGCCCTGCGAGCTTGACGTCAACGGCTGGTTCACGGACAGGCGGGGCGGGAGCAGCGTCCACTTGCCGCTTCGGGGTGATGGTGTTTTCCCCGCAAATGGACGACGAGCAGTGGGTCTGGCTACTGCAGTCACGGCTCGTTACAGCGGCTGAATGGTCCGAATGTACTGTACTTCACTACCTCAGGTATCTGAGATAGGGTAATGCCTTGTGCCGTCAGCAGGTTGAGACACGTTTGCGGCGCTTGGTAATCTCTACCTTGAACCGGGTTGTGGACTGAAGTGCCTGAGTGAATCTGAGTACAATGCACGGAGTAACAAGACACAAGACACAAGAGGCTTTCAACACGAGTCACAACTGTCAGTCGTGCTACAGTTTCACAGCGTCACCAAACAAGCCTCTCTAGCTCCAATCAATCCAATTGTACTCCGTATCTCGTCTTACACTGGCTATTCCTCCCCATGTCCCCTCTTTTTCTTGGCCATGTACTCTCCACTCCCCCCAACTTTACAGGGTCTCCACTTCATTTAGTGCCTTCCCCCGGGCGCTCTTTATTGAACCACAGGCCGTCCCTGACCAAACAAGGCCCCATCGCGTGTCGTCGTTCGTCGTTTCCGTTCCGTCCATCCAGTCCGGGCAGTGTGTTTTAAGGTCTTGGGTTCCCCTCATGTAGCTCGTCATACTTTCTCTTCATTATCCAGTTTCACATTATTCACATTCAATTTACAGCATTTTACGCTCGCGTTCAATACATTCTCACCGTCTAAGTCACTACTGTCTCACTTCCAGAACCGACAGCTTCGGTTTCCAGCCTTACATCACGTACGGTGCCTTTTGAACTGTTCCAAGAGCAGCCTCGGGATTGTTGCCTGGGTGCTCGCTCTCGATCATCTTGTACCCGTAAGTTTAGAGCATCTGCAACATGTCTGGCATTCGCAACCAGCATGCGTTCCAAGATTGACTCACTTACACAGTACTGACATAACCAGCTCTTTCAGGTCCTCCATAGCTCTACTACACCATGCTAGCGTCAATGCGCATCTGGACAAGTGAACGACTTGTTCAGTCTCGCACTGGCACAGCGAGTGCTCTACGTTCTACCGTTTCGCTACAGTCGAAATGCGAGCAATACAGGCACTATTCTCCAGCCGTGTCATCTTCAACCTCTTCTGAGTTTCGAAATGCACGTCGACGTGGTTCAGTCAGATTCCAGCAATCTACGGCGTTGAGTCGCAGCATTTCTTGGGACACCAAGTCCAAAGCTTCTTCCAAGAAGGCTGCAAAAGGCTTCAATAAATCTGTCGATCCTTCAAAGTTCACTACCATTGATCAAGTAGCGGCCTGGGCCAATGACTTATTTGGTATCCGACCAGGAGCGAATATCGAAGACGTGGAGCGAAGTGCTATTGAGCACTTGTTTCGAGGTGATAGCAAGGCCAACATTCGTAAGGCTACTTTGACCAATGCTCATCATTTCAGCCGCGCGAGCACGAGTGCGGCAAGCTCGAAAGATACCCTCTTTTCTGCTGTTCATGGACAAGATGCTACCTTCATTGATCCCATAACAAACCGTCGGGTGTCAAAGTCTACAATGGCTGGAACAGCAGCTCGATACGATGCCCAGCGAGACCTTAAGCCGACTGACTTCGTTGATGTGTCTGCTGAGGCTGACTCGACTCCCAAGTATGACGACTTGGACAAGTACAAGCCTACCATGGACACTGAGACGAAGCAACCAGAACAACCCAAGTACGACGATCTTGACAAGTATGAACCAGTAATAGATGAGAGCCCTCAAGAGAAGTCTACCGAATACGATGATTTGGACAAATATGGCCCTGTCAAGTACAATGAGCCTGATGGAAAGCGACCTACTACAGCCGAAGAGGATTCCAAGCAGTACAAGGATCTTGACAAGTACTCCTCTGCGAGCCTGGACGACCCTCTAGCCAAACGTCAATTGACCGCTGAAGAGCAATCTAAGGTCTATGATGACTTGGATCAGTACAAGCCCGTTTACTACAACGAGCCTGACGGCAAAAGGCCACAGACTGCTGAGGAACTGTCCAAGAACTATGACGATCTGAATATGTACAGCAAGGGTGTGTATTGGAACGAGCCCGATGGCCTGCGTGAGCTTACGCCAGAGGAATGTTCCAAGGACTACAAAGACCTTCACCTGTATGGACCAGTTGCATGGAATGAGCCTGACGGCCTGCGTCGTCTGACACCTGAGGAGGAGTCCAAGCAGTACAAGGATTTGGATCAATACGCAGATCCTTTTGAGGCAAGCCAGGCGGCTTTGAGGGCTCATGAGAAGGCGCAGATGTATCGCACTATGCGAGGCAAGCCCTTAGCCACGAAGGTCGATGCTCCCGTCGAGGACTTTGCAAGCAAGTATGATGACCTTCACCTGTATGGTCCATACCACTGGAACGAGCCCGATGGTCTCAGAGAGCCTACCGAAGAAGAATTGTCCAAGAACTATGACGACCTTCATTTATACGGTGGTGTTTTCAAGTGGAACGAGCCTGATGGCTTGCGACCCCTGACGGCAGAGGAGAAGTCAAAGCATTACAGCGACGTTCATAAGTACGCTGCTAGCGATTTGTCACCACGTACTGAGCGAGTGCATCCCGAAGAGGCTTCCAAGGTGTACGAGGATCTCCCCGCCTACCGCAAATTCGAGAATGCGGATGACCCTGCACCACGAATCCACCCCGAAGTCGCTTCGAAGAAGTATACCGATTTGGGTGCGTATAAGTCTTTCGAGAACGGTGACCCCCAGACGGAGCGTATTCACCCGGAAGTGGCATCAAAGCAGTACAGAGATCTACACAAGTATCCATCAACTGGCTTTGACGACATCATCCAGGCAGTGCATCCTGAGGTGTTGAGCAAGAATTACACAGATCTTGGCAGTTACAGGCACTCCGACTTTGCATCCCAGGCTCAGGGCTATCCTGTTCAGCCCGAGGATGCATCCAAGGTCTTCCAGGACCTACGCAAGTATACAGGGGTTCGTCCCAACGAAGCCACCGGCAAGAAGTCGGTCCCTCTGGATGAAGTCGCCCGCGGCCTCCGAGAGTTCGATTCCAAGGCAGGTTCCCAAGATTCCCCGGACTCAGCATCATATACTTATACTCGATCCCCGAACAGGTCTTCTCCCGGCTCTACGGAAATTAGTATGGACGCTTCCGGCCCTGAAAGTGCCGATGTCATCCGAGCTGCGGTCCTTCGCAGAGGTCGAGAAAATAGTGAACGAGTCGAGAACCAGGATCTGTCTGGCAACAAAGGTCAACAGGTCAAGACGGCACATGCTTCAGGTCTTACGGGAAACTACGCACGAGACTTTCCCGAGGAATTTGCCAAGTCCTGGAGCAGGGACAATTCATCATCTAAGTCGGTACTACTTCCCGATAGCGTTTCAGGAACATCACCCGTGAAAGAAAGCCCAAGCTCTATGGAAGATGTTGAGCCCGGATCTATGGATGAGAGCTTTCCTGTGGATAACACAAGATTAAAAACGGCACTGGATCGCTGTGCGGCCAGGAGGATTAAGGACCCGTATTCGCACGAACCTCAGGGTCTGCAGACAAGTTATTCCGAAGAGTGCGGGCGCCCAACGATGCCTATCATGGAGAAACACTACATACCTAAAGCCGAAGAGTCTACGACAAAGAAACCAGAGGTGCCCAAGTTGGCTTCATACAAAATTGTCGCCTTTGACCCAGTTTCGAGGGTGATGAGCGTGGCCGAAGCCAATTCCGCTGTCGGCGCCAGTGATAAGCCAATGCCTATTCCTGATGCTCTCGTTAAGCTGATTGACCCTGCCAATTTTCTCCCTTATGTCAAATCAGTTCAGGAGGAAGGCTACGAAGCAGTGTCGGGAAGTGGGCAAATGTTGATCTTTCGCAAAAAGCAGTCAGTCGATGAAATGGTCAGTCAGGGTGGAAACTCTCCTCCCTCTGACAGCATTCACAGGATTTGGACTGACAGTCATTGCAAAAAATCTAAGCGGTGTGCAGCTCGGACGAAGAAGTCGACTAAGAAGAGAAACATTGGACGCAAGATTCTGGTGGGAACTGGTTTAGTTGCAGGGCCGGTCTACATGGTGGCCTTCTTAGCGAAGTCTTCCAGCACGAGGAATTCTGATGGGAAGTCGCAGGACTAGTGGGTATGGGATTCGGAATTGGCTCGCATGACACTGCCTTTCATGTTGAGGGATGAGAGGTCTGCAAAGGCTCACCAAGGTACACGGTGAGAAGTTTCTTTGGAGTTTGGTATTGGGATTTCAGCGATTGAGCTTGAGGATGTCTCAGCCATCCCGGGCGTTTATGATATGACAGCCTGTTTTCTTTTCTTTGTTGGAAGTTTACATGACGCATTCAGCGGAGCATGAAACACGGAGCTACGGAGTCAAGATACCTCGGCACATCAATTTGCATCGTTTGATAGCCATGATTACAATGACATTCGTTTATTATGAGTAACAACAACTGTGTTCATTCTCGGGCTTTTCCTTTTGGTAGCCAATTTGTAGTGTACAATGCCCGTGACCTTTTGCATCCTTGCGTTTACCATGCCCATTCCATTGCGTGTTCCGTACAATTACAATTTCCCTTTTCCTTGTTCTGTCCATGCCGATGACCTAAGAGCCCTCTCGCTCTGTAAATCCAGGACCTATAGCGACCTGGCCGATCTTGTCCATGTGCATCTCATGCTTCTGCTCCTCAGGACTCCAGCTCTGTCGTCGCTGGATAGAGGGCGTCCAGCTATTCGTGTGGCGCATACATCGGTCGGCACCGGCTTGGGCGGATGGAGAAGTCGGAGCTGCAGATGACGAAGTCAGCTTGTGCAGAATTGGAAGCGCTTGGGTGTTCCGTGTACCTTCTGAGGGAGGGGTTGTATGGGATGTTGAGATGGCTGTTGGTTGGCGATCCATTGTGAATGATGTTGAAGAATTGGGTTGTAGGTTTGTTTCTGTGGTGGTGATGAGGTTGTGAGTGTTGATATAGATGCTTGTTTGGTATGTGAGTTGCTGTAGCTTCAGTCAGTATGTCTTATATCCCAACCCAACCCTTCAGCGCACTTACCCTCAATAACCATGAGTTCAATTAATTGATGGTAGTTCAGTTTAACTTTCTTACTTGCAGCTTCCCCTTCATCAGGACCTCGTTGTCATATTTATACACGTTTTCTTCCCGGAAGCATAATTATATCATAAGGGAACCCCCTCTTCAGCTCGGCCCTTGCAAGCGTGATTTACTAGCATTCAATTGGTGATGATTGGAGGATGTGGCGAATTGAATGGCCTGATAGCATGTAAAGTGACGGCTGAGGCGTGATTATCTCGGTATTTTAGAGTTTGGCTTCGACGAGATCGGACCTCGGGTTTTGGGTGGGTGTCGTGTGATGGTGGATATAAATGCTGTGACGATGATAATTCATGCGGTGATGAGCAATGCTTCAACGACATTCTAACTGTGATTTGTAAGTATTATTGGGTTGTTGCAGTGAATATGCAACTGTCTTTATTCGGCATTGTTTCTACAGGTTGATCTCCCCGGATAAACACAGAAATTGAGGTTTGGAGTTACGTCGAATGCGTGTGGCATCTCTCCGGGGTAGTCTACCCCAATATGATGTGCCCCGGGTTAAAGGGCTACAGGCCTCGTTCGTTGGTGGAATCATGCACGTAAGAGTCCAGGCTCTCAATTGACCTCGTGATGCTCATCAG
The DNA here is from genome assembly GCA_013781345.1 of Fusarium coicis. NCBI lineage: Eukaryota > Fungi > Ascomycota > Sordariomycetes > Hypocreales > Nectriaceae > Fusarium > Fusarium coicis. The sequence continues at coordinate 32,916 of JAAOAJ010000131.1, read as the reverse complement.
ATCATCCACCAACTGGATGACTTTCTCACATAAGCAACCAATCGTCGTGGTTAATTGGTGATAATCCATTGCTTTGCTCTCATACAGCATACCATACACGCATTAAAAAACAGGTACAAGAATACGCTACCCCAAACCATTTCCCTTCCCTTCTATATGCTCAATAAGGCATATCTCGATCCCTTTTTTTGTTAAACCCTTCCAACTCCATCATGCAGAAATAAAAGGAAAACTAAGACGCCGATGCTATGCAGTTTGCGAAACATGAGAGCCGGAAGAAATGTAGGAGTAAAAACATGGAAATGATAAAAAGGGGTATACAGCAAAAACACAGACATCCACCGTTGAACAGAAACTTTGAGAATCGTGTAGTCATCTCTCGGAGTCAAGAATCGTATGTACGTGAAAAGACGGGTGGATCAGGGAGTCTTGGGACGCTTCCAGTAGTATTGCTATTATACTGTGTAAGTTGAGTGCACATTGCCAAGTCAAGAATGTACAAACCTTGTGTTGCTTGCGACAAGCGCGGAGACTGGGCTTGCGAAGGCCATCAACGACTGCGGCGCGACGCTGTTGGTCGTCGTCTTCCTCGGGGACGTAGTAATACTCGCTCTCAAGTGGCTTGCCGGCTGCGTCCTTGCCCTGTCGCTTAATGATACCAATGCAGGGCGTACTCTCAATAACATCCCGGAGATCGTCCTTGGAAAGGTCTTGCTTCTCCTCGGAGGGCAGGTGAGCCATGATGGTGGACAGAGGAGTCGAGGACAGGCGCGAGAAAGCGAGCTGATTGATGACATGGTTGCCAACAGCAGGGTGGGACTCAAAGGACATCCTGAAGATCTCCGGAGTCGGAGAAGACATTCGAGGAGGAGACGAGAGTGGAGACTCGGTCCTGGCCTGCTGCTTGCGAGGAGACTGAGGAGGAGCAGGAATCTGACGAGGAGCGAACAGATCGGAGGCAATGGCGCTGTGGAGAGGGTTGGCACGCTTGACACCCTTGAATACCTTGGGAGACTTTGTCGTTATCGAAGCCAACCGGCAGGAAATGTCGGCGCCAAAAGGTCCGAAAGAGTGCACGATAGGATCATTCTCCTCATCGGGGTTGTGGTCTTCACCATCACTGACCTCACTGCTGAAGCTGGCAGTCACATCGGTGCACATGCTGACATTGATGTTAGTGGGATCATGCTTGTGCTCAGGGAGCTCAAGCTCAGCGTCGTCCTCGTAGATTTCAATGTCACGCTGTCCGGGGAGCAGAGCCTGGAGGCGGCGGGAGCTAGAGAGACTAGCAGGCGTGGGGCTCTCGGGAGAAGCAATACGAGAGGCGCGACGAGGAGGGGAAGACTGGAGAATGGCCTGGGCCCGAGCCTGGCAGGGAGGAGAGTCCCAGGTAGTGTCGGAGAGATGGTCAAGAGCCCGCTTGGGCCATTGGACGAGGACACGCGAGTTTTGCACGTCAATTATGATCTCGGAGCCCTCTGTTTCACTGGTGAAGCTATCGCCCTTGTACAGCTCCCAAGTACGACCCTGGCTATGCAACTTGAGACCATTCCAGCCATTGCAGACGATTTCGATCTTGCTGGGCTCGAGGGGGCTCGCGGCAGCGACGAAGCGAGCCTTTACGTGGACGCGGGAGACGAGGCGGTCAGCGGAGATCTGGTAGTGTGACGAATTGGACGATCGGCCCATGATGAGGGTCTCGCCGTTTTCCGAGAGTTCGACAGCGGGGACGGCAGCGAGCGGGGCACGCTCGGAAGTGGTAGCGGACCGTTGAGGCGGGGAACTCGAGAGGATACCTGTGCTCGACGTGGGAACGGGAGTAGGATATTTGAGGTGAGCTCGCGACGAGGAGCGCCCAGAGCCGAGATTTTGTCGCTTCACGGGTCGAGGGAGGTTTGGAGATGACGAGAGTGGTTCAAAGGGCGGGAGGAGACTCGGTGCTGAGCGCTTGGAGCCGGCGAGGGAGTAGGGCTTCATTGTTGGAAGTGTTGGTTCGGCGGAGGAGCCTTTTCGAGGTGAAGAGCCCAGAGAATCCATTTTTGCGTTTTTTGTTTCTTGTGGGAGTTGCAGAGGTTTATTTGGTTCGCGGAGTTGTAGATCGAGAATCGAGGTCGAACCGGATCGCGTCCAGAGACGAAAGATGCGAGTCCAGGTAACACGCGTTAAGTGCAGACGTCAAACTCGCTCAGAATTCGAAATCAAGATCGAATCTCTCGTTTCCACCAATTTTCTCCCTTATCTTTTTGAATGTCTCGCCAACAGGCGTCGTGGTATCAGAGAACGATGACGACACGAAAAGCGGTCAAGTATCTCTCTCTCTCTTCAAGTAGAATACTTCCTTATTTAAATCATAGGTGTCAAATAAAAAGAAAGAATGAGATACGGTCCCAAAGAACTCGACCAAGCGTGAAACCTTTTTTTGTATGGTAGGAAGTAACGTGCAGGTGGTGGTGAGATTGTGAGAAAGTCTCTCGTGTTGGGTAGTGGGAGGTATTTAAAGAGGCATGCTCCGCTTTACGCGGGACGCGGGCGCCTCGCGAGCAAGTAGTCTACCTAAGTCGTGGTTCTTTGGCGTTGGCGTTTTTACAGTGGCTGAGAGCGCTGTAATTTAGGGAGTTTAATGGGAATTAGGTGCTTAACGCGGTTCTGGACGGGGCGCGTTGAGTGGTGATGTGGGCAGTGGAGTGGATCCGTGTTGGCGGTATCGATAAGGATGATGCTCGCTGGGACGCGCTGAGTTATAGTGGCTGCGTTTTAGATCCTTGCTCGACATGCTTGATGTCTCATGTGTAACCAATCTCCTTTTCTTTTTTTGTATATCTCCTTAATGCTTTCTTTAACTCAATATCTCCCTTGCTTCAAAAGCACGTTGTGAATCTGATCGTGAAGAATTGCCGTTGAGGATTTAACGGGGACTGTTGGTAAAGCCAACCTCCTGTGTTCAACCTCCAATTTCCTCAACACGTCTCCACCATTGAATCCGTCGAGAGTGGTCTCGCGTTTGGAGACTTGTAGACCAATCCCTTTTTAATAAAAAGCATAAAAGAATCTGGCTAGGATTATTTGCCTTGCTTTTTGTGTTCGGTAGTTATGCAGAATATCCACCTTTGAAGAATCTTTCGAGGGTTTAGTGAATGCACGTCTTGGACTTGGTTTCATGATGGGCTTGGGAGCGTGGATAAGTTTGATGCATCGCGCTTTGATATTGGATCAATGCTGTCATGTTTCGAGTTGGTCTTTTACTTTGAGTCCGTGATCAACTTGAATGGTTCGTTCATGGTTCTGAGGCTTCAATTGATGTCGCCAGTAAACTCTTGGCCAATATATACGTCTGCTGTATGGCTCATGAGACGCTCACTCTTGTATATGATTCGGTAATACCTGCGGCACCTATCGTTCCTTGACAAATATCGTCAATCGCGTCTGTGGCATTTAGCAAGCTCGCCAGTGGTTATCTGATCAGCCCTACGCCACGGATCGAGCCACGGCACACAAATACGCGACTTGGTCCATACCTCAACCAATGTACCCTACATCATTTTTATATCACAAGAGAACTTCACAAAAGCGTGTGGAATTGGCATTCTGCATACTTAAAATGGAAGTAATTGCTTTTATCTGTATCAATTATGCCTAGAAAGACATTCTCATTGTAGAACAGCTGTCCTGGGCTATATAATTAGCCAAGCTCGTCAATCATGTAAAAGTTGGTGATAGCTTCATCCTGTTTCACCAAAAATGACCTGTGATTGTTTTGTTCAGCCCTTCCACCTGTGGCCTGTCTTCTTTTTTCTTACCATTCCCCAAGGGCTAGCTCTTCCAGGTTACTGATAAATACTTTATAGAAGATCACAATGACATTCGTCTCGCCTTGCACTCTGAGCATTTTGAGGGATCAGCCCCCTTCTGCTTGTACTTCACCTCTCGTCGACATTCCTTCCCCTTCTTGGAGTCCGTGCAGAAGTCATCGCCGAACTCGACATTGACACAGTGGCCGCACTTTCGGCACGATGTTGTAGTGATCCAGTTGATACACATATTTGATCTATTGTTAGCCGTTTGGGTCTGAGGTTGGGATGTTGATGTTGATGTTGGTCTGAGATGATAGTACTTGTTGGAATGAAATGAAGAGAATCTGAACTGTCGCATGGGGGAGAGGCTGAGTTTATATAGTTTTTCAAGGATCGGATGCTATGAAGTTAATGTCAGAGGTGTCTAAGTCATCTCATGCTCACTTATCGGGTGTTGACATTGAGTTCAGTGAATATGCACTGTTTTTTTGTTCAGTAATTAAACAAAGGACATCACACGTAAGTTACTGTCTGTCGTTGTAGTGTTCACTCATCACTTATCGCATAATGGACAAAGAGTTGTCTTGTCGGTCACTGTCAGCCTCAACTGACACAAGGCAAGACAGGCATCTACCTTCCACGGCAAATAAACCCAGCCAGAGTGAACCTAAGCTCAGGCTATATTACCTCAGTCTTATTGCTTAGGATCAAGGCCCTGAGCTCTCTTTCCTCCTCTACCTTAGCTAGTGGTAACTTCCTGGAGCTGTGCTTCCAAACACAGACGTGTTCCTGACAACGCCAGGGAAGATCATTCTCTCTTCTTCATCTCATATTTTAAGTCACTGATCGAAAACAAGATATTGATATCACTGCTATCGCCATGTCTCACAACAGCATAGCTGACGTGGCCTTGAATATGTTTGAGGAATAGGAGAAAGAGCAACGCCTCGAGGCCGCCTTCCAAGATGGCTGGCACCCTGATCTGCCCATTCCCATCCCAGAAGAACCCATCTACAAGTTCTCCGAGTCCGCTCTTCAGGTCGGCCACTTCACAGAAGATCTCCCCGGCCACCGCCCATCCCTATCTGCCAGCCGCAGGAGGAACGCGAAGGCATACCTCATGGTGAAGCGCATCGGCACCAACAAACCCATGACATTCTTTCTCTGGTGCGACGCCGATGGCAAACCCGTTAATAAACGGTACATCCAGATGGCTGAAGGCCTTGTCATTCAAGAGCTGAAGCGGAACCTGGCGATGATGTACAACAACCAGGAGGTATCGATTGTCACGACCTACAACGAACAACTCAAGGTTATGGAGGACCGAATGGCTCTCAGAGCATGCGCGCTAAAGGGAGAACCTTACGAGCTTCCTGCCGATCAAGGATGGAACGGTAGGGACATATGGCTTTGCAGTGAGGCTGATGTAGAGCTGAACTGAGGTCTGTTGTGGTAATTGATGGGACCAGAGCCAGAATAATGGACGATGGCGGTGTATCAGGATTCCCGTTATCAGATGGCAGTGACTTTTCAGGCTATATTTTGTACAACAAGCACGATAGGGTATTTCAGCGGTTAGTTTGCAGCGTTGGGAATAGCACTAAGAATCACTTTCATCCCACCAGTTGTTCTGTGATAACTTGGAAGTTTAGAAGAGGCCTTAGCCCCAAGGGCATAAAGTGACTCTAAAGGTATATGAGTAGCTGCTATTCATCTGTAAAGATGATCAGGTACCCCATCGTCCAGATAGCCATCTTCTTTTATTCTCGTATCCCCAATACCACAGCATCAGACCTCAGTTCAGCTCAGGATCAGTCTCACTGCAAAGCACAGCCTTCTTCTTGAAATGTTTGAACCGTTCAAGCTTGTCTGCATCGTCAATGACAGGCGATTCAGCGGTTACCCTCTCCGCAAACTTGACAACCCTACGCCGAGCCACCATAATCAAGATAGCACAGTAATAGAGTTCCACGAGCCTCTCCTCCTGAGCGTTGTACATCTCTACCAAGTCCTTCTTCAATTTCTTGACGACGAGACCCTTGTTCATCTCAATGCAGTTCTTGTCCACGGCCTCGCCATCCGCGTCACACCACAAGAAACCGGCCTTGTCGCCGTCGCGCTTCACCATGAGATAGGCTTTCGCGTCTTTCTTGCGGTTGGCTGATGGGGCATCATCGCTGGGGATGTCGTCTATGAAGTGACCGACTGGGAGAGCAGACCCTGAGAATTTGTAGACGGGCTCATGGGGCATGGGGACTGGGCATGCGGAGTTCCATGGGCGGCGACCGTATGCAAAGTCTTGCTCGATGGCTTCGGTGATTGACTGCGTATCTTGGGGATTGCGGGACATGGTGATACTGAGGTGGTGAGGTCAGTATCTTACTTTTGGACCAAGTGCAATTACTTAGGAGATGAGAGAACCGCGAGAACTCTTCGTGAATGTTTGTAGGGTCTGGAGATGAAGGCTCTGCGGTGAGGAGAAAAGGGAACAGAAATCCTCTCCGCTGTTGTCAGGGAGGCATCTGTGTTTTGATGCTCAGCTCAGCTAAGTTGGTCATTGTCAACCTGCATCACTGTCAAGCACTGCAAACCCCAGGAGCAAGTTATTAGCACCGCGTGAGGTGCCATTACCTGTCACTCATCAACACTGTCATGGAAGACAAGCAGCTTTGGACTAACATTAACGTGAATTACTATCTAGGTAATTAGGGCATATCTCATACATCATAAACCTGTTTACGCCTCAACAACAGTAACCTTTGTCTCCTCCTTCAAGTCCCGACTGCTGAATCCAACACGAATAGTAAACTCTCCCTCAGGGATGAGCCACTTCTGAGAAATGATATCCCAGTAGCTCAGATCACGGCGCATCAGCTCAAAGCTGACACTCTTGCTCTCGCCAGCCTCAAGGAAGACCTTGTCGAAGCCACGGAGCTGCTTGGGTGGTGTACCGGCAGGCGCGCTGTCGGGGAATGTCACGTAGAGCTGGGGAACAGTGGCGCCGTCGACCTTGCCCGTGTTGGAGACGGAGACGGTCACGTTGTAGACGGTCTCCCAGAGGGCGGGGTTGCCGCCGGGCTGTACGGGGAGATCCTCGGGCTGGGATGTGATGTCGGAGGCGAGTGGCTCAGCGGAGATGCCGGAGATCTCGAAGGTGGAGTAGGAGAGACCGAAGCCGAATTCGTAGCGGACGGAGATGTTGTGCGCGTCGAAGTAGCGGTAGTCAATCTCGAGCTTCTCGTCGAACCAAGACTGCCAGTCCTCCTTGCCGGTGGTGTTGACGGCAGTGGTGGGGGGAGCGTTGTAGTCGGTGCCGTTGAAGGCGATGGTGTAGGGAAGACGACCAGAGGGGTTGACATCGCCGTAGAGGAGATCAACGAGAGAGTTGCCGGACTCCTGACCGGGGAAGTGGGCAGCGAGAATAGCGGTGACGTTGGGGTGGTCAGCCCAAGGAAGAGTGTTAATACCAGAAGAGTGGGTGACGACGACAGTGTTGTTGCAGTACTTGGCAACAGACTCGACAACATCGTTGCCGTCCCAGTCAACGGAGAGGTGCTCACGGTCAGCAGCCTCCTCAGCCCAAGTCTTCAGGAAAACGAGGCAGACATCGGGAGTAGCAGGGATCCAGAGATCAGTGACGTTGGTGGTAGCAATGAGAGTGTTGTTCATCCACTGCTGAACAAGAGTACCGTCCTGCTTAGCACGAGCATTGATGGCAGCAAGAGGCGACACAAGGTATGTCAAACGACCAGTTCCGGAACCACCACCAGCAACAAGGGTGCCAAATTCGTAGTCCTTCTGGTTGTAGAAACCCTCAGTGATATCACCAGCATCGTTTCCAAAGACAGCGATGGACTTGGGCTTCTTGAGGGGAAGGGCGTTCTTCTCGTTCTTGAGAAGGACGGTAGACTCGGCGCCGTGCTTGCGGATCAAGTCGCCGTGGTTACCGCGGACGTCACGGCTTCGCTCGCCGGTGAGGTTGAACTCGCGGAACCAGGAGCTCTTGGGGCTGAAGGTGTTGAGATCGCCGCTGGAGGGGTCGACGGAGGGATAGTCCTTGTCCTGGCCGAGCCAGAAGTAGGGAGTCATGATGCGGGTGATCATGTCGTTGACGCGGGTCTCGTCCAGGGTGCCGTTGGTGACGGCGCGCGTGAGGTTGCCGCCGAAGAAGGACTTGGTAAAGTATGTTCCGTAGGCACCGATACCACCGGGCATGTCCATGTCGAGACCGCTGTTGATGGCAGCAACACCGGCGTGGGTGGCGCCCCAATCGGACATGACGTAGCCCTGGAAACCAAGCTCATCACGCAGAATACCGTTGAGGACCTTTGAGTTTTGGCAGCCGTAGGAGCCGTTGAGACGCTGGTACGAGCACATCATGCTAGAAGCCTTGGCATGAACAGCATTGGCAAAGGGCCAGAGGTAAAGCTCGTGCATAGTTCGATCATCCATGTTAGACGAAAGAGCCTCCTTGTCAACCTCACCGATATACCCATCCTTGACAAAGGTAGGGTTTCGCATGACCTCCTGCTCGTTGCCGATAAAGTGCTTCGCAGTAGCCTGAACACCAGCATCCTGATGTCCCATGATAGTCTCCTCCATCGCAATACCAGTGAGGTAAGGGTCCGGCGAGAAGCCCTCCCAGTTACGACCAGAGTACGCCGAGCGTCCAAGAGGACCGGCGACAGGACCGAGGAGGATGTGAGCACCCTTGGCCTTGAACTCCTGACCCATCGCGAGACCGCGCTGGTAGAGGAGGTCCTTGTCCCATGATGAAGCGGCTGATACACCAGCGGGGAAGACACTGGCGTAGTCTGCTACACGGATGGCGAGGGGGCCGTCGTGAAGACAGAGACCGTTGAAGTTGAGACGGGGAATGGCGACGATGTTGCCGACGCAAGGACCTGGAGTTCCTGTGACCATGTCGGCCTTTTCCTCGAGGGTTAGTTGGGAGACAAAGTTTTGAGCCTTGGCGAAGGCATCTTCCCAGCCCTTGCCAGTAGCATTGTCTAGAACGTCAGTCAGTATAATCTCAGTGTCTGGTGTAGTTGGTGAACATACTGGCAGGGTAATGAGGCGAATGGCCGTACTGTCCAAGAATAGTGGTGTTCTTAGGCTGGACCCAGCTGAAAGCATCTTCAGCGCGATCACTCGCATCGTAGGCTTGGGCATTGACACCCGCGGCCAAAAGACCCGAGACCAACACAGATCGAATGCTAGCCATTGTGAGCAGAGTAGATGATGAATGGCGCTCAGTGATGATGATCTCTTTTCTTTTTCAGGCTATAACTACAATTTATATATCCCTAGCACCGGCTACACTTTCCCTCCCCCTCGGCGATCACCAGTCCAACCTCTTGCTCCTCCTTCAAAACTTGCGTGTCTGCGTCATTGCAAAAGTTCTGTAAGTGCTAGCGTCGGCTTCAATTGCTTTGCTCCCCCGCACAAAGGAAGAAAAAACGACAGACTAGCTCACATGGACGATGCGGAGTAACATTGTCCTTTCACTGGCGATGTCCCGTCGTGTGATGCCATTCCCAGTTTAATCTCCATCGGCCAACTCTCACATCCTCAGATCTACCGCAGCTTAGCCGCTGCGTCCAATGGAAGATATTCCCGACTGGTGGTGATGGTGTCATGCCCCAGGCTTGCCACTCCACAGAATGAATAATACGGCCGCTATCTGACCGAGGATCCGAAGTTCTCCCAGCTAATTCACTCTCAGTTTATCGATTGAGTTAGTCTTTTCATCTCAATTGCCGGGGTTGAGGGAAAAGCTGGGGGAGACAGCTTCTTCTCCGCAACTGAAATCGGCCCTGTTGTGGACTCGCACGCTTCGTTCATGCGGAGAAATTAACGTTGGCTGATGGAGATCGGAATCAAACAAACTCACACATACGAACTGTATACCTAGAAACAGGTGTTGATCACACAGGAACCTTGGTTTCTCCCCTGTAGCTGTCAAATTTCAAGGTTATGAGTCTTTTTTTCCTGGCTTCTCCACGATGGATTGTTTTTGACATAACCCGTTTATCGACCCAGTACAGTGGCCTGGCGACGCTGATGTTACAGTGGCTTCGGCCCGGAGTCGTTACCGTTCAGGCCATCATGACGGGACGAAATGTATTTTATATGGGTTCTAACGTTATCAGCCACACGACAAGCCAGCTGCTCTCACTAATATGTTCGTATCGAGTTCCGCATCTCGGATGATATCTAAAACTCCCGTTTACAAATGCCGTAGTGCTTTGATGCTCTTTACAATCGGTGTATACTCGGCCATAGTATTGCAATGGTGCATGATTTTATTCCCATCATGGACAGCCACGCTATGTTCAGTGGAGGGCTCGGAATCATGTTTGCATCCGAAATATCAATCGACTTTTTACCAGTCTCGTGGTCATGTTCATGGTTCTGGGGGTTACATTGGAGAAATTGGGTTCATTCTGACTCGATGAAATCTGGAGGTGCCACATTTCTGAGTAAGGAAGTTGGTAGCGTTCATCTTTGGCCCGGATGTGACGATGCTTTGAGTGTAGCTTCGGAATTGGCCATGGCGATCCCTGCTGGATGTAATTGTTAGAACCGTTCTACCGGACTTTCGGTGAGTGATGTAGGCCCGCAATATTGAGATGAATTATTAAACAATGGAGATGTTCAAGACGCAGCCGGTATCGTAGACTTACACGAGATTAGTAGTGAGTTTAAAGTGCTGACCGGGGATTATGGGGATCTCGGTAGCTGACAAAACACAATGCTTACTTCTCAACATACACTTTCAGATTTCATTAATATGCAATTGCGGGGAATACATACTCCACTGCATTTGTCTACTAAGATTAAGAACGTTAATGACTGGAAAAAGTCATTGAAGCTCTTCCTTCAGGGTAACCATCCCGCCTTACCCAATGAACTCTAGCCTTCGTTTCCTCACAAGCTTCCGGCTCGGCGACGGGAAGTAAAACTCCGGGGCTGGGCAATCCCCACTTCCAACCTTAGACATCAACATTGGCTTGCTCACCATCTGGTTCGCAGCGCTTGCAAAACTGACTATCAACATAAGAGCTGTAATCAGCCGGCTCCTCAAGACAAGCCCTTTCCTCGAGCACATCAATGCGGTTCATGCTTAGACCACTCGTCACGGGGCTCATGACAAGAGAGCAGAAGGACTTGTTGGAGGTGTAGTCGATGAGATGGCGGCATGATTCGCAGATGGTAGCGGTGCTGGATAGTTGACACATTTTGGTAAGTTTGGTTTGGTGAAGATGTTTGGTTTGTGTTGTTTGTGTTTGTGTTTGTGGTGAGTTGAGTCTTTGTTTCAGTTGAGTTGTTTGTGGATGATGTGATGATTTGATATGTTGGTTATTCAAGGAGGGAAATCTGCTGTATTTATATGAGAGACAAGCGAGGCTGTATTTGTGTGTTCATGGGTACATAAGAGAATCTGAGTTAATGGCGTAAAGTCTTGAAGGGACTGATGTTTCGACCGAACAAGCAGCTACGAGCTGCAGTCCGGATGTAGGACCTTTCATTCATACGAACAAGATATCGAATTGACCCCTAACCATTACGTTATTGCTTGGAAACGAGTTCATAAAGAACAAAATAACCCTGAACTCGTCCTCTGATCAAACTAATCAACAGTCCGCCCTCCCTTTTCCCTTCGCCCTCGCCCCCGCTTCCTTGCACTGCAAACACTCCTCCTCATGAACATAGATGGTATCATGCCTTGTCGCCGTAAAGCAAATAACCGGTCTGCTTCGAAGAAAGTGAGCGCATTTTATTTCTTCCAGGGGCATGGAGATGAGATAGGAGCATTTTCTGCAGAGATAACCTGTGCTGTGGATGGTGCACATTTGGAACTTTCGATTGATGAGAAAGGTGAAAAGAGAGAGTTGATATCTTATTATTAACAAGAGTATAGGATAAAGAAGCTGTTTAAAAGCATGGATGCAATTCTTATCTTGAAGTGTTTCACCGAAGAACCGTTGAGATACCGAATGTCGTGCTCTGTGTCACAGACTGCGGGTACATCCTTTCATAAGCTCAGCCAAAGACATACAGCATCACCGAGACGTTGAGGGCAAGAGATATACGAGTAACGGCCCCGGTTAAGGGAGTATGTTACGTCCAGATACCAAAGCTAAAACTCTAAAGCTTACGTTTAACTCCCCTCTGACCCTCCTCCTTCTTCTTAGCACAGTCCTTACAATTCTTCTGATCTGTATGAATCGTCGACGACTCGGCAGCAGTATTTGGTAAAGACTAGGTTGCACATTTGAGGGTAGATTAATTATGAGTGGGGAGTATGTCTTGGGAGAAATATGTTACGGGAGTAGGGGTCTTGAGTTACAGAGTTATACATGCACGACGAGGTTGAAGGGTTGAAGTGTCACGGTGGCTTTTTTCATTCCATCGCCGGTGTCCAAATGTGTCACGGTGAGAGAATGGTTGAGTCCATGTCAGACTTGTGCAATGTTTCACGGACATGATTATCAGTAAAAGTCAACGAATAGTATTTGGATTATTCCTCAGATTGCTTCACTACCTAATCCGCCATTTTGTGCCCAAGATTCAATGTCAATTCGGTCATGATTTCCAAGGCATTGGGCCCCTTTCAGCATGCTGCGTTTATTCACCCTCCGCCTCAGTCTTGCATTCCTTAGCCTTAGCCTTAGCTGCCTTGGCCTTGCATTGAGGACACTTGGAGGAGTCGATCACGGAAGTCGTCTGCATACGCGTCTTCTTGCATGGGACTTCAACGTTGTTCGCGTCCTTGCAATAGGCTGTTCGAGGGACGGGGTTTTGATGGCCGCATCTGATGCAGACGTACCGGGTGGTGTGAATGAAGCACATGGTTGAGAGTAGAGTTTTTTCTTAGCAGTGATGGAGTGTTTTTGACTGTAGAGTGTAGAGTGTCAAGTGAAGGGATAAATGCTGAAGATCTTGGAGATGGGATGGAGGGTGCAGTGGTATTTATACTTGTTCTGCTGGAAACGTTTGAATCTCCCTCATTCACACGGCACTTATTCACATTCCATGTTGAGTCCGAACGACTGAAGCGACGTTTGTATAATCATTCTGAGCCACAAAAGACTGATAGTCTCCTAAGCGAAGAACTGAACAACCATCCAACGGATTAGAGGATATCAAACGCTCCCACTATCCCCGAAAAGCAACAAATCACAGATAAAAGCTATCAAATACAGCCCAGTCTGATCCAAGCTATCGCTTCTTCAACTTTACCGCTTTGCAAACCTTGCATCCCAATTCGTTCTCCTTTTGCTCACCCCCATTTTTGTATCGTTTGAGACATCGCTCACCTTTGTTTGCCTTGTTACATTTCTGACGATACATGTCAGTTCTGATATGATTGCTGCATTTCTGGCATGTTATCTTGACGTGGTAGACAATACACATTGTAGAGGACAATACAGGTTGATTCTTTAGCGAGGTGGTTGTTAATCTAGATGATTTGAACGGCTGTCGTTGGCGAGTGTTAGGGCACTTTTGCTTGACTGGGATGACGGGGATGGGGAGCATGGTTATATACTCGTTCAACAGCTGCTAAACACTAAAGCCAATGGGCGGGTGAGTCAAACGGCTTAAAGTATTGGCGATTATCATCACCGGTTCTCTGGGTGAGTATGTCCAAAATGGAACTCATCACGTTTCCACGGACAGCTTTCAATCACCATATATGATGCCACGATAAAGGATTAGTGATCTGAGTATAGAGAAAGTCAGCTCAAGGCCATTGCATTGATTATGAGAATATTTAGAGATCACGACAAAGATTACAGAGTTCGGAATTCAATAATGCTTTATTATGTTAAGAGAAAGCTTCAGGATACCCTTCTAAGTAACTGAATATCTATTTCCATGGCAAGGAGACCTCCTCCATATCTTGTTGTTAATGTGCTGTCAAAGCACTGAGCCCAACTGCCTCCTCCAGCGGCAGACCGGAACCCTCATTCATTTCTTTCCACTCTTCCCATCCTTGGAGCACTTAACGCAGTTACTTGTGGAGACCTTCTTCGTGACATATACATTATCCTGCTTGCATTTGGTGGTGCCGTAATGCGGACACTTGTCTCGCTTGAGCTTTGTGTCGACGGTCTTGCCGTAGTTGGCACAGACCTCAGTGGTGTTGATCATGCGACAAATGGTGAATAGTATAGTAATGGAAGTCTGAGGAAGGGCTATAGATGGCGAAAGGCTGGGTTGTGAAGTGGGGAGGAAGTTGGAGATTGAAGGATGGATTGGTTTGGAAATGGAGAGGAAGTGGGCTGAATTTATAGTCGAGATCATGATGAACTGATCGTGACTGGTCTTGATGTTGCTCGTAGAGGTCAAGGAACACGCTCATGAACATGAGATACTAATTGTATAATGGCTTTGTTATGCTGAACATAGGCCATTCAGATAGTGTAAACGCTCTGCACAGATCATGTATGAAGAGAACAATAGCATATATGCTCTGAATCATCACAAGCTATCAGGTCGATGTTGGGATTGAAGGCGCCGCGGTTTATTGTTTTAGTGATAGAGGTTGGCAAACTCTAGTCCAAGGTCGAGCGTGATTGCGATATTGGCCACCAAAATGTAGCAAATTCGTCAAGGATCCAATCTTCATCCTAACAACCAATGTATCTTCGAAGATAATCACCAATCCTTCTCTCTGCAACAGACCCTGTGATATTCGCCTCGTAAGGATTTAATTCGCGGCGTGGTCCAGAGTTTATCTGTATGATTAAGGGCGTTGTAGAAGTCTGTACAAAGTTAACAAACGGCTTCCCCCGACTCCAGAGAATCACTCACATCCAACAAACTCCATCATCGCCGACCGTACGTAAGTCTCAGATGTCGCATAATAGTAGAAGTACTACCCTGCGGAGGCTGCGACATAAAAGGAACCTGACTCTCGGGCGGAAATGAGGCGCACAGGATGCAAAGGTCGGCCTCGCACTTGAAGCTCAAGTTCAAGTCGGTTTTTCCGCAGCGCTTTTCCTGGCGGTAGCGCGGACACTCTTGGCATTCGATTTCTTCGTAGATATCATTGTTGCAGCGCATACAGTAGAAGACGCGGGTTATGGCTAGGCACATGGTAACGGTTGTGATATCGTGGTTGTTGTGAGGGTTGTTTGTCTTGAGGGTTGAAGGGAAGGAGAAGGCTGAGAGTGATGCTTGAGAGATGAGAACTTTAAGTTGAGATTTAGTGCAGAACATTCTGAACGTCTTTCTAGAGCTATCTTGTATCTAGAGTGAATGAAATGCAATGCAATGTAATGCAGTGTTTGGCACTGCCGCCTTGTTAAGCAAGCAATACTAGAAGGGCCACTCGCTATCACCCAATGCAAATACCCGTAAGCAGTCACATACCTATAGAAGGACAACCCTCTAGATAAAATTCAAATTGAAGCTACATACGCCAAAAGCAGCTAATACTCACAGTAATATTCCCTAGTTGGCCTGCTACCGCCGTGCGATAACGACTTCAATCGGAGGATAACGCGCCAAACACTCTCCACAGATCTCCTCTTGATTCCACAACGTCACTGGGTATTCATTCCCACACGATGCGAATAGCCTGCTCCTCGTTTCGCTGGCCTTTCTGCACATAAGACCGTGTTTCTCAAAGTTCCACCGGTTCCCGCAGACGGGGCACATGTAATGGATAGTTAGATCATGGCACATGTCGATATGTAAATTAACTCGGCTTTGGTGGTTTCTTTCTTCGAAGAAATGACGAACGTTTGAGATTTGATTAAATGAAGTTATGCCATGGCTTGAGATGGAGGAATTTATAGATAACTGCCGAGGGATGAGAATTGAAGAGGATGATAGTTATCAGAACACTTTTCTGAAGGCCCTTAATCACAAAATTTGATGAGGACAAAGCCATAGCCCAGTGATCCACTGCATATTCTCTGTGCAGAGGGTGGGAAATGTGATTTGTCAAAACAACCCGAAAGTGTCGCAACATGGGCGTTGTAGCAGGATAGTAATAAGTAAGTACAATTACAAGACGTTACAAGTCCACAGCGCAGAACCTTACCTATCCTATTCACTGCCACAGAGTTAAATGCCACAAGCCCGTTGCGAAAAACGCCCACTTCACACAAGCCACGTCTCACAGACCATCTGATATGTCACCGCTTCTATCTCTAAGGTGCCTATGGATAAGGTGGACGCAACCGCGGGAGAACGAAGTGCTCAGGGTGAGGAAGTTCCGGCTCCTTAGGATTTGCGCAGGTCCTACATGTCTCCTGATGATTCCATATCATTTCTGAGTACCTGCTTCCGCACGACCCAAAGACTCCTGTTGAAGAACAGCAAGCTCGTTGACATCTCAGACTGTGTCTGTCAGAGTCAATTCTGTTGCTGCACACTAAGAAAATGTAGTTGACTGTTACGTGGTAGCACATTGTGAGGGGAATGTGTATCATTAAGTTGTAAGTTTGGGAGGTAGATACACAGACTAGGCAGCGTTGAAATTCGTGGTCGGAGGGTCAAGGAGGAACGTAAGACATAGGGGATTTATAGCCATATCTTTAGTGTGATGACAGTGAATGACAAGTCGTTATGGAGTCTTGACTCTCAGGTTGCAGCGTGTAAGGAGTGATGTTTTGGAAGGTAAGTGAAGATGATGTACGTCGGTGATTGTGAAAAAGTTGTTTGTAGTCGTGATGCGTCGTCGCCAAGCCCATTCCTCCTCAGAACAAACAAAAAAATGATCGCCATATACATCCAACAACTCCTCAAGCCAACTGTGTCTTGGTTTCACTATTAAGCGTAACCTTGTCCCACTTCCGATCATCAGGCGGACACTGCTGACAATATTCCGACACGCTCGCAACAACCCCATCATCCGTGTATCCGCACGACCCCATAGCCTTTGACTCAGTCTGTTGCGCAATCTGACAAATCTCCCATTCATATCCCTTCCTGATGCATACACTGCAGTACATGCAGTAAAAGTGCGTAAAGTGTTCAGTGCACATGATGGATGTTTGCTGATTGGTTATGCACTTGTGACGCAGAAACTCAGTGCTCAATGATAGAAATGACAAAAAATAAAAGAAAACTGCATATTTTTGCGTTTTGGTGGCGTACGAGGCTTTTTGAATCACAGTTGGCGGTTGAAATAATACCAAGACCCTGAAAAGCCTCACTAGGCATCCATGCAGCAGGGGTAGGATTCAGCTGCACCAAATAGGCAAATCATGTTTTTATCAGCGGTTTGGTCGCACTGAAGTACCAAAAAGAGGCCTCGCCAATTACAGGGATGCACGTGTAGATTGCGACTTTGGAGAGCCTGTGATTTGTGGTCCCCAATTGTGAAAGCAGGGTCTTTGAAAGGGTCGTTGGTATCGCGGCCGGCGTCACACGAATCAAGCTGTGGGATTGTTTGTTAAACGCCCGCTACAGTGATTAGAGTAATTCTGTCGCATGCCAGCTTTGGACTGTTGCTGTTTTACTGAGAAGAATTACCAATGATGAGATGCGGACGACATACGTCGCAACACCATGACGCTCGCGTCGGCACAGGATGACTTGGGATTTCCTCAATTGGAAATACACACATGAGGTGCGGAAGATGTTCGCCGTGTACAAATGGCAGAACATGTGCAGTTTTCTAGTGACTGATTCAGACCACCGAAAGGTTGAGCAACGCAGCTGAAGAAAAATTGGTGCTGTAGTACTGGTATTACGATTATCAAAGGGGACCATGAAGAGTCTGGGATACCTGACGAGAATTCGGGTATAAAAGTGCCCACAGGGAGCAGGAGAATAGCTTGAGCAAGAAGTAATTATAATAGAAATCGAGAGACAACCCAAACTATATACAGGGGTTATAGGACATCCGGATTCCATGGCAATCTGGCAAGTATGTTCACCCTCAGAACGGAGCCGTCCGCGCTCTCTGTATGTGGAATGTTCAGGTTTCAAGTGGAAGAACAAACAGACCGGCATATATATACCGAGCAATGAGCCAGCAGCAGCATATGCAAACAGAGATGTCCAGGTCGCTGCAAGAAACAAGCCAAGACACAGATTACGGCATCTGATAGTATTTCTATAGCCTATACTCACAGGACCACTGCGTTCGGCTTATATCATACAACAGCAGCAACAAGATCAACATCCCAGCATCTTTATACTATACACCATTGCTCAGCACATCTCAGTCAGATCCAGAACCCAAACCATGTGTCGAGAGAATTACTTTCAGATGAAGTGTGAAGTCTGCGATGCGCAGCTGGGAACCGATATGATCCTCGATTGTTGCGAAGCAGGCTATTGCTTTCGAAACTATGAACTCTGCCCGAACGGTGTTCAGAGTTTGTTAGAGATTATTGAGGTAAAGTGTTTAACATGCAAGGAGGATATGATGGATACTGATGAGTTGGCAGACATGTTGTCCACACACATATAGGTCTATTGGATGGAAAATGTGCTGACGGATCGGTTTGTCTGGTCGTGGGTGAAAAGGGAAGTGTCAGGAATACAAGGAGCTAGGGAAATACAAAAAAACGTCTAGTATGGCATCTGCGAAGACAGATTGATAATAACTTTCTGCATATATCTTTATTCAGAAGTTCGAACTGATGAATGAGACAATGGAGGTTTACGTATAAGAATCAGATCCAATACAGCAGGCGAAGTATGAGTTTAGAATCCGTAGTAACGCTTGTCATGAGTTGTGAAACGAAATCTTGCCCAAGCAACGACTTACGTTCAAAGTGAATGGGACAGGTGATATCTGAAAACAAGTGACGAGGATCTGAAAGACTCTTAGAAGGTAATGTGAAGAAATTGACATAGATTAGCGAGATCACCCGCATTGTTTGGAATCTCCCCTTTCCCGATTAGACTTGCAGTGAAAGTAGCCCCTAGAATGAAAATATACGCGATATTGATCCTAGAGGAGTATACCATGACAAGTTCTATCATTTGGGCGGTGCCAAGAAGCACAGTGTTTCCTCTATTAGTCTGCAAGAACTTCTTGTCTTGTTCGTAGCTACCAACGCCTTACTCTAGACGGCAAAACTTTTGGTCCGTAAAAGATACCTGGCTAAATTGAAGAAGTGCGCGTCACTAACCTCTCCGTAGTATTGAAACTGATTCTTTAAGGTTTGCAACTGGAATGCTCGATACTGACTAGATGACGAATTGATGCTATCAGCGTGAGTGCCAAAAGTGAATACACTCGACTGAGGGCCCTTTGGACTTTGCCTTTCACAAAGGCTAAGCAAGGACGGGATAAGAAAAGAAAAGAGAGTGCACTGCTGATACATTGTCAAAGTTAGTGAAGTATGGACAAATAGAGGCAGAGTGAACACATGCCACCTTCAAGCTTGAATAGAATGTATTAGCCATGAATACCTGGAGGGGAATATCGGCCATTCAAATGCGGTATAGGCAACTATAAAACACTTATAGCTTCTCCATAGGCGGTCTCCTCTTTGGCCATAACGACAAAAACTGAAACATACGCCGAATAAAGGATGTGCTGGAAGACTACCGTTGATCAACGTTGCAAAGGCTGCGACGACTTGCTGCGCACAGGGTTTAAGCTTGACAAGTGCGCCGAGTATGAGGAGACAGGGACCTGCGAGAGTGGTCTAAGGCAACTGTCCCATAGAGTCGAGCACGAATGCAAGAAATGCCTGGAACTTCAGAAAGAACAGGAGCGTATGACGGCGCTGCATGCGCTGCGTTAGACGGGGAAGTGGTGATGAGTGACGTGCAGTTATAACTGAGTTGCAGTTAGATAGGAGCTGGTGATATGGGAACCACCAATTTCATCTGTTCCTCACGAGCAGCTAGGTCAGCTCAAGCAGATCTGATGTGATTCCTCACAATAACGTATAAATATACTGAAGAATTATCACAATGGATCAATATGCAGTACAGATAATCAGACTTTCAATCATTATAAATAACTATAAGTACTCGTCCATCCCCCTGAGGTCGTACCCAAGTCAGATTCCCAAACATCAAGATCTTGCTTTACCCCTCGCAAAGACCACTAGTACAATCATCCTCCAACATTTCACCGGAATTCAAAGATTCCAGGCTCTCCAACAAAATGTGCACTTTCAAACATCCAGTTTGGGTATGCATGGATTGCGGTAGGCAGACACCTGGACGAGCCATTGTTACTGACTGTAGTTACCTGGTCCCTGCGCGACGGTGTCCAAGAGCCTACCACGTGGAGAATCTTATTCGGTCTTTGTGCTGGATATGTGAGGAGGCCAGACGCAGGAGAACTCGTAGGGGATGCTAGGTGGGATGCTGGATTTGGTTGTTCTGTTATTCAAGATGGCCCCATGGGTAATGGGGGCGTCTTATCATGGCCTGGGAGATCTTTTGAAAGCAGTAGCTGAATGAATCACTTAAACCGTTGACGCCGATTCACTGATCAAATATCAATGTTCAAGAAGTGATTCAAAGTTCTCGACCACAGGTTTCAACTTCAAGTGACAGCGGGACTGAGTCTCTGACCCAAAGATGCTTTATCGCTCCGATGAAAACACAGACTGTGGCAATTCCCTAGTCTCCCAGTCCGTGATCAAGAACATATCCGAGAAATATCCAGCTGATATACCACGTGGAGAGAAATATAAATAGTTCCCAAGATAGTACGTCAAACTTGGACTCCTACATCCAGGTAATTAACATTATATACGGCAGTCAATACTATAGCTACATCCACACAAAACAGTACTCAAAGGAAAAGATGTGTCTAGCAACAACAAATACGCTCTATTGTGATGAGTGCGGCGGCTACATCAACGACTGGTATGACTTTGATCAATGTGAGGAGGCAGCAGACCCAAATAAAACTTGCAAAGGTGTCAGAAGAACCACCCAACGACACGGTGGAGAGAAATGCGACAAGTGTATAGAGAAGGAGGAAGAGAAAAGAGGCCGCCGCTGAGGCGGTGGTCCTTAGAATGGCGTACTCATGCCTCGAATAGTTAAATAAATTATATTGCCATTCAATCTGTAGAATTAGTTTACGCCCAGTGACTTGAGATTCCAAACTGTGATGGGTGTTGGTCAATGCGCTGAACAATGCGTGTCAGTGATAATCAGGGCAAACGGCATTCCATTTAGGCCGATGGCTTTCAATGTCTACAGCCTATTGTGCCATATTAAAAGTACCTACAGTTGTGAATGAGTAGCTCTCTATATTGTCAGTTTATTTTACTGTTTCATCTCAGCCAAAACAACTTCTGATTCTCAGACTCGTCAAGACCAGGCTGCAGTCAATCATCTACAAGCAGCGTACGCTCTGAAATCTGTACAAGCGGCATCGCATCTTCAGAGACTTTAAGAAACTATATCAGTAAGTATCTACTCCTTCTATCTGATATATCTGTCCTCACACCCAGTGTCAGCCCCAAGCAGATCCTCACCGGCCAAACACCCCCAAGATCTCCAAAATGTGCGAGCAAGTCAGAACAATCCGTCGCTGCACCACCTGCCAACAGTACAAGAGCGAAATCATCCGCAACATCAACTGCGACAAAGTCTCAATCTACAAGCTCGGGCTCTGCCGCAACGGGATGAGCTACCGCAGCGTCACCGAGCCGATCGAGTGCATTGAGTGTCACACCAAGCGCGTGCGAGAAGTCGAGGCTGAGAGAAGGAGGCGGTGGCTCGCGGCGTGGCCCGAGGCTGAACCGGAGGCTGAGAGCGAGAAGAAGGATGAGGAGGAGAAGGAGAAGGAGGATGATGGGGAGAGTGTGGCGACGGATGATGTGACGGTGAATAGCGAGGAGTCTTGGAATGTTGTTTGAGGGTGTTGATGCGGTATGGCTTGACTTCCTGAGAGATTTACGTTTGGCATTGTGAACCGCTGATCTGATTGATTTGGCGGTGATACTAGGCAGAGGATGAGAAGCTACTCAGCTGGCACTCTGTGAGTCACGAACAAGGAAAGGCTGTCGCAGCTCCCGAAGCAAGCTGCTACATGATCGTGTCTGATTGTTCACTGTTTGTACTACAGGTATTGGCAACCCAAGAGTCACAAACGGTCATTCAGTGATGTTTTCGCAGTTGGGCCTCTAAGGTACTCTGAATATAAAGCCCTGTTATTTCCATCGTTACGGTTACATGTATTCACTGCAGCCCGCAATCACACCTAGTTACAAGGTGTTCAAGGCTCCATATATAAATAGGAGAAAGAGACGAAGTAAAGTTGCTTCTCCTACTCTCCAAATCAAAATATCATACTAGAACCCCAGCAGAGTACAAAGCACCGTTCCCAAATTCCTTGCTGACCCAATTTCTGAGAAACAAAGCAGGAGATGTGTTTTAAAAACAGTAAATTCAAAGAGTGCAGATGCGGCCTCAAGTGGGATGTGGAATTCTCCTATTCCAACTGTGATGAAGTCGAGCCCCACAAAATGGGATGTTGCAGCGTCGGTCTTCAACTGAATGAGATAAAGATCCCAGCTGAATGTTGTGTTTGCAAAGACAAGAGAGAGCGTGAGGAAAGGGAACGACGAGGGAGGGTAAGCGGTATTGGTGGGAGACATGTTTCCTTTGATGATGATGTAGTGGTGATCACATATACTTCCTAGGGGAAGGGGGTGTTAGGAATAATAATTTCGTATATAAAACAAGCTGACAGCCTGGAGCTGAGAGTTCAGACTAGGAAAGTGACTGTGAGGTAATATCAATATCTCTTGCTGTGTAGTTATATATATAATTGGCATTAAAGGATTATTTGCAGTTGAGACTTGTGACTGTGAGCTTATTCCAGCAGAGAGAACCTAGACATTGAAGGCAATACGGCTTTTCTAGGTATTATTTAGAAAATAAAGAAAGCATTCTTTAATTTAATTAAATAATGGTAATATACAAAGGCTATACAGAAGAGTATGGAAGGGGGAAACTTATATATTAGAAGAAAGTACTACTTAAATATATAATGAATCAACATATATACATTATCCATACACTTGGTTTCTTCTTGTATACTAGAGAATGGTACCTCAAGAGACCAATTAGCCAAATCGTCAAAATGCAGATTCTTCCACGTCATAACTGTATGATCTCCCAGTGTTGCCTTTTTAATATCACTGTCATCTGGCTTTTCCAAGCCCTGAACCGAGATTCCTTGAACAATATCGCTACTCTTGGACACCCAGACGATGTCATGAACCTCCAGAGTGGCCTGCTGACGCGACCAGAACGGCAGTCGGTCCTTGATGTTTCCCAACTTCATTTGTGATACGATGTCACGCCCGCTGGCATCCTTCTTTTCTGTAGTGAGCCTCTTGGCTAACATGTACCACTCATTACTGAAGTCGTTCTTGAGATCAAACATGGCCCAGTAGCCGTCCTGGGTCCCTTGGTTCTTGATCGCCCGAGAAGTCTTACGAACAGCTTCGTTGGCAGCAGCTCGTAGCAGGGATCCTCCCTCCTGCGCAGTATATTGAATTTGAACCACAACATCGCTGATAGTGTCATAGTCGAATTTCCGAATCTCGGTTGGTAGATCTAGGTTCCAAGAAGAAATGACCCCTGCGCCCTCAAATGGCATATACTTGGGCCCATTAAATGATAGGTTGAACACACCGGCATCCCTCGAGCCGTGACATATGGAAATAGCTGAAATTGGCACATGATCCGCTCGAAAAGAGTCAGCATCTTGAGCCATATAGTCGGCTGCGTTTGCTGCAGAAGACGTGACGCGGTACTGATGGTTAGTCAGGCGAAGCGTCGCGTTCAAATCGGTGTATGGGCCAACTACAGCCGGGATAGACACTACAACGGACCGAATGCGTCGCATGTACTGGCCGGGGAAATCCATGTCAAAAAGGCGCTCATTGAATGAGAAGCTAGTTCTGCCCGTAAGACGAAGTTTGAGAAGAGCATAGGGGTCTATCTGCCTTAGGGAGATGTTCTTGGAGATTTCGAAATCATGGTCCCTAGTGCCAAAGTGCGCTGCCTCGAGCCGCTTTAAATCAACTTGAAGATGGTCTGCTGCAAGTAACCCGTGGTGAGATGAATCCCAGTAGCCTCCCGGTCGAATGATAGATACTCGGCGTCCTTGTTCAAACGACAGCGAGCTCTCTGCCTTTTGCGCGGTGCTCAAAGCAAGGGTATAGGCCTGATAGTATAGATCTCTGAGGCTTTTCTCCATCCATGAGTAGAGTTGAGCATTGGTGTACTTGGTACGGTACCACTTTTCAGCTTGTATCGCATCTTGGATACTCGACCGCTGCATATCAATTTCCCGTCTCGCGGACTGGATTCTGATCTTCTGGAGTTCCACCTGCTTGTCAATTGACTTTATTTCCTGGCCGTGGATGTTGGCTTGCATTCTACGATCCTGTAGTTGCTTGGTGAGCTGGCCCTTGCGAGATGCTCGACCAGCTTCGTCCCCAGATATCATGGCCAACATTTTCAGATAGTTAGAGCCAGCAGATGCAGCCATACCCAGGTTCTGGCCACCGACGCTAATGCTAACTCCCACGCCGAGAGGAGCGCCCATAGTATCGATCTGGGGAAGGGCGTAGAGGGGGGCAATCAGGTCATCGATCCCAGTCGCCACCAGGTTGAGGGCACTGGCTGCATCTGTGAGGTCCATTTCCATCTTCTCATAGCGTGACATCCGTAGATCATCCTTCGTAGGGGTATCGATCTCCTGTACAATGTCCTGCCAATTGGTCGTAGGACTGGGAATTCGGGAGGGGGGTTCGCCAATGAGGGCGAGATAGAACTGGAGCTGTGATACTTGAGATTCTCGGTTGAGAACAAGAGATTCCATTGCTTTTTGAGCATCATCGAGCTGCAATTGTTTAATGTCGAGCATCATCTTCTGGATTGCTACTGTGTGGCGCTGACGTTGTGCACTGAATGCCTCAGATTCTTTTCTTTCAGTGGCAGCAAGAAGACGTTCTCCAAGTGACTGGAGCTCACTGCATAGCTCCAGCGCTCTGTGGAGAAGAAGCTCAAATCGTTGTCGTGTCAAAGGGCTATTGTTGTAACCCAGGACATTTGCAGTGACTTCTGACATGCCGTGTCCCTGCTCATCAAGCAGCATTAGCGCTCCTGGGTCAATGGGGGGCTCGATGAGAGCATATGTGACAGGCATCCCTTGTATATCGAGTGAGTTGCGAATGTTGTATAAACGTTCTGCCAAAAGATCCCGAGACTGCTTGAACTTGGGATTCAGAGGTATGCAGAAGTATGTTGTCCGTAGGTGGCAGGTCATTGGTTCTGCCTTTTCGTGGAGCCCGGATTGCGATGCCCCTTTCTCCAGCTGTGGAGAGAAAGGAGGACTAAGCTCTATCTCAGTATCGGCTTGGTTCAGACTAGCAAATGTTGCTACCTTCTTTTCACCAAGCTTTGGCACCTGCGGGGGCTTCGGTCCAAGTATGTGTTCGGCTTCAGTGTATCGTTGAAGAGCAAGAGGTATACTCTCAAGAGTACCTTGCCGGAAGTAAACGTCGCCATCGGCAATAAGGATTTCAGCATACTTCATAACGAACCACTTCATATAAGCCTCCGGCCGTCCTCTGGCAGTAGCATGCACAAGGGCTCCATGTGACCTCCTCTCCATCATGGCGTTATGGAAGTTGGCATAGTCACCCGTTTTGGACTTGTCTTTCCCTTTTTCTCTTTTCTGAATCTCGATAGCAATGTCCTGGAATGGGGGAAATCTCCAACACGATTGAGCAGAGCCTTTACCCCATTCGAAAGAAACCTCAGAGGTAGGGTCAAAGACCAATCGGGCCACTCGCAGAGCTTCTTCAAATTGCTTTGTAGCAAAAAACCGATCGACAGCGAGCATTACCGAATGTACACCGAGCTCCCAGTTGTATAGAGCGGTTGGTTGGGCTAGTTCGTGGTATATGGCGGAAGATGGTTGTGCTTCATTGGAGCTTCCCCCAAATGTCGAGCACATGGATCCCATGTCACTCCATTGATCTTTCATCATATCCCGATTACCGAGAATGTTATAAACATGCTGAACAGGGTTCGATCGTTCTGAACAAGCATTCATCAGCTTATGCGAGAAGCCGTGATCCATCTTGATTGGCCGCCTTCTACCATGGCTCCAGTCAAGATATGGCTCCCACTTCTTGACCGGAAACAAGGCTTCCGAACGAAGAATAAGGTAGCTCATTGTTGACCCATCGTCCATTTCGATGCTGCCTACCTGTGAAGACGCAACCTTGTCCCATCTGCTACATGCCACTGTCCAAATAATGCGCCGATTGCCAGAAGGGTTCTGAAAAGGTAAATTAGGTGGTGGCGTCTCCAGAAAGGGGCCATTGCGCCTTTTATTGTTCACATAGAATTGGACGGCCATGAATAGACTGAAGTATGTATCAACTCGTTGGAAACTTCCGCCCAAGGGTAAGTAGGGGTCTCCAAGGCCCTGCTGTTTTACTTCGCCTTCAGATAAGACGACTATCTGGTCCTTGCAAAACTTGAAGCCCCCGTGGATTTGATTTTCTGTGGATTTAACAAGCAAAGTCATCGTAGGACTCGATACATCAGAGTCAAATCGGGGTGGGAATTGCAGGCTACCCGGATCTGGAAGATCGCCAATTATATTGACACTACCTGTAGCCATTCGTTTGGGTGCCCAGCTTCCGTGAATAAGCTCCGTCCATCCCATGGTGACTTCCCACATCTTCTGAGGCTTTGTAGAGCCAGCCTTTCTACCTGCGAGGTCTCTGAAGTCCATGTTCTCGTACTCTGGCGTCGTTTGCATATCGGGAGGACTTGTCTTGGCGACGATATGAGGAATGAATAGATATAGCCTCGCCCCAATGATGACTGGAATCAGGTATGCACCGTTAAGTCGGAGGCGATTGCCATTCCACTGAGTCTCAATCATGGTGACATCTATGTTTATCTTGGTCCACGGAGTCCAAATTTCTCCTGGTGTGTCTGGTCTGATAACTGTCAAGGTGCGATAATAGAAACCATATGGGGATGACCGAGTACGGCCAAAAAGATGATAAACTTCAGTACCCTGTACTGGCACATCGACGACGTATGCTAGAATGTCAAGATGTGATATCTCATTGAGTCCATGGATATACATCTTGAGAGCTTGCTCAAATGTCTCACTGCTGAGATGCTTCTTCATTAGACTGACCTCCAACTTTTCAAAAAGTTGGGACTTGTCATCTCGGAGAGAGGGGTCAAGCCAGTTCTCTGGATAGAGAAACAGCTTCATGTTAGATACCCAGAGGTTATAATGTCGCTTGGCCTCCCACTCTTCTCGCCCAATTCGAGATTTGTCGACATCTTTTTCCAGACCAAGAAGACATCGTTGAACAAATAGCTGGACTACTGATACAGCCTGCTTGATACGCGAAGTCATGAGCTGCGGGCCCATCTGAACGTCTATTAGGAAGTGCTCAAATAGCCCTGTGGCATCTATTATCCCGAGCTGACGCACATAATCCTGTTGGAGGAGGTAGGCTACCAGTGCGCGTCTCTGTCCATCTCTGAGACCCTGTTCAGCTGTTGCATGCTGGTCTGGCTTCAGCTTTGCTCGGAGCTCATCGGCCACTTTGGCTTCCTCTTCAGGTTGACACATGTACCTGGAAGAGGCCATACGGAAGAGAGTCGAAATTCGAGGCTGAGACTCGATGCCAACGGTACGGCCGATACGCTGGTCAAGGGTCATCGCGTTAGAAAGTCTAGAGAACTGGGCAAGGTCCCCTAGGTCCTGAACAATCTGTTTGGTTTCGACCGCCGGATAGATTTCCAGTAGAGCATCAAGGACTCTTGGGCGAGCCCAGCCAGTGCATGCAGAAAGCTTATCTGCAATGGCATCTAGCGTAGGACTTTGTGTACTTGAGAGCCAGCCAAAGAGGGCTGGCAAACCGCCGTTATCAGGTTGTGGCCTGATAGTCTCCTTCAGTTTTAGGTACTTATCGAGACTCAGCGAGTCAGCCATGCGTGGTGCACCCATATGAAAACGTACTGGGGCTTTTCTATCGCTTCTGTTGGGTGTAATGGTGAACAGTCTGATCTCATCAGGTGTGAGTTGATGCATCTTGTAAAAGGCAACAGCTCGCTGGATTGGCCGTATAGCAAGTTTAATGAGTTTGACTGCTTGGGCAGGGAGCAAATCATCTTCGGTGAAGTTGCTAGGAGCTGACTTGGAAGTTGACCAATACAGGTCCGAGATTGGAAAAGAAGCCTGGAGGTGATACAACTTGGCTGCTTGCAGTGGAAGAGGCCTTTTAGCATACACGCTGATGTAGTTGATACAAAATATGTTGTCCTGATCTTGGCCAGGACTCTGTTTCGGAAAGGTGAAAGAAAAGCTGTCGGATTCAGTTGGGACAAAATAAGCATCAAGTGGTTCCGTTGGTTTGATAGTTGAATCGCATAACTTCTTGAGCGTAGTCATGGCAATCTCTGTTGTTCCATCATCCATTCCAGTGACAACGACGGAATCTGTGAGGATAACTCGCAGGATCGAGGGATCTAGACTTGATGCCATCGTTCCGATCACGGTTTCGACATGTGCCTCGAGGAGGCTGTCGATAATGAACGGTGCGGCCAGCTGTACAAAGGCATCCCGCCGTTCTTGTTTCATCCGCTCAATTTCAAGCAGCGATTGATCTTTCATCCGATCAACAGACCCGGATAGGGAAGTCCCACTGTCCCGTCTAGGAGCCAGCATGTCAAGAGCATCTCTATTCAAATGCGTCGAGGATTCAAACCTGGAGCGAATCATGTTTCGCGGAGCCACCGTTGCCTCCATGAGCCTCCCGATGACTTCGAGAGTTGTGGGCTGTATGGATGTTTGCCTAATCAATTGGAACTCTTTCTCGGTCAATACACCAGAAAGTGTGAGCTTAGCTCGAGGGCCATCAGCTCCAAGATCTGGAATAAGCACGAGCGTGTGTGGCCATTGGTCTGATAGTCGGATTTCGTCACTCAACTCGCCAGCACTGCTATATGTGATCATTTCTGACACAGAAGACGTTCCTAAATGGTGTCATTATCTTGAACATGAAAGTAGGTGGGAGGTCTGTACTCACCCTCGATATAGGCAATGATTGACTTCGCACTAGCTGAATCAAAAATTCGACCAGCACATTCGACTACTTGTCCCGGAGAAGACAGAGTCTTGGCGAAGAGGTAAGGAAATATATTTTTTAATCCTCTCATACCTTGCCTCAGAGCCGTCAAGACAGGAATGCACTCCTCATCTGTGAGCGGTTTATCGGACAAGGTACGGAAGTCTTTAATGTTTTCTTTCAAAGACTCTAGCGTCCAACCAATTTCAAACGTTTCTCTCCATCTCTTTACAAACATGAGTGTGACTGCAGGGCCATCGAAAGGTTCCTCCATGCACAAAGAAGTCATTTGAGAGAACAGGACGCAATCCTTGGCTTCAACAGAGACCATCTGAAACATGAGAGTATGGCGGTATAGAACTGAGAATGTCTCGACGGTGAGTTTGGTCTCAGTCTGGTCTATCTTTGCTGCCTCACAGAGGCTGGCGAAATGCTCTGAAGGCCATTCTAGGGCCAAGCAAATAGCATGGCTTTCGTCTTTCAGGGAGACGGTTAATCCATTGCGGGTCAGATAAATGCCTCTATCATTGGGACTGAAGATGGGTGATATCCGTCTCATATGAGGAGAGAGAAACTTGCGATGCATCAATGAGTCGGATCCAAAGGTATCAATGTTGTCCCAGAGGGGCAAAAGTTGAGCAGGCTCAATTGACACAAGCTTACTCAACTCAACGATAGAAGCAATGCCTTTGACGGTGTATGTTGAAATCAGAGACACCTCTGACAATCCGGAACTACTTGCAACTGATTCTGCTACCCGCAAGCAGGAGATTGTAGCATCAAGATTCTGAGTGCTCCATCCAAGTTTTGACTGAAGACGGAGGAAGGCCTGAATGTTGAAAGCAATCTCGCTCGTCAATGGTTTCAGCGGCGGGCTTGAGGCACCAGAGAGCAGCTGAAGTTGGTCAAGCGACTCACTGAGTTCCCGTGAACCATTTATGTTAGCGATGGCAAGATCATGACCGAAGCTTCGCGTCTTTGTCAAGGCCAAAAGCTGCTGGAAATCCAAACCGCTCCGCTGGAGAAACTGTCCATCGATCCAAGAGAGACCAGATTTGGTGTCCAGACTCAGCATCTCTTCCTGAGACTTGTAACCCCATAGACAGGCACTAGACCAACGGCAGCCAGACTCGACGGTGAATTCCTGCGTTTTACCTTTCATACTGTTTATAAGATTGCAGAGCCACTCTGAATAGAAGGTCTGTCCAGTGATGGCCACAAAGTCTGATTGCATCAATCCCAGTGTTTCAGAAGCCGCGAGCCGCTCCAAGACCTGATCGATGCCCGCTTTGATCTTCTTTGACAGCACAGGATCACTTCCAAAATCTCCCCGGAGCCGTGCGAGAATACTCTCGGGACACGTAAAGGTACGAACAACCTCGGAGCTATCTTGGCCAAGAATGCTCAAGATTTGCCCAATCTCATTGCGATTCTTGCTGTAGGGGAAATCAGAGAGCGGAAACATTTGTCCAGGAAGAAGCTTTGTGTTTACAATCGGATCGCTGTTGATAGGCTGTTCAGTTAGCAGGTCCTTGTCGTCACGAGATTGGACAGTGTATTGGGGTGTGTTGTAAGGCACAACAGCTATATCAGGGTGCTCATCCGCAACACCCGTGGCGGATATCTGTTTGTACTCAAGTCCCTGAGACGCTTTTGACTTCTCATACTTGTATCGAATGAAAGACTCAAGGACCTCGATTGTCAAAGCGATATATGGAATCAGAGTTTGTGAGTTGGCACATGTGAGCTGCAATTTCGTGAGATCCGGACGCCTAGACGAGAGGACGTCCAGCATTGACTCTACCGACAAAGAGTTGGCTTTTGTGTCGCGGAGAGATCCCATGATTTCAACGAAATAGGCCGATAAGCTGGTGATAGAACAGCAATCCTCGCAAGCCCAATCCTCGAGCCGAAAAGCATCTGTGAGGTTGTTGGCAGGCTTGGACATAGACTTGGATGTCATGGCATCAGGGGCCTTGTCCTGCGGCTTAATCGGCACAAACTCAGATCTTCCATCCATCAACATGCTCAGCCATAGATGCTCGTTCCAACAGTCGAGTCTTCTGGCAGCATTGTATGCTATGAGAGACTTTTTCTGGCTTAGGCCTTCAGTCAACATGGTTGATATGAATGAGGCCTCGGTTTCGGTTGCTATTCGCCTGGCAGTTCGGTAACCAGCGTTGTAGAGAAACACAACGTCTTCAGCATCTTCAACGAGACAGCAGAGGCCCCTGATGACTTTGGCGAATCTCAGGGCCTCAGGAAAGTATTTCTGTAGCGAGGACGTATAGGTGAAGCTCAGCCTTTCGTTTCTCTCGTATAATCCCATTAGGTTTTCGTCGTGCTTCAGTTCTTGGCCTTCAGAGACAGCCTGGGAAAGAAGGTGAACGACCAAATCATTCACAGTGTTGTCTAGCTTGAAACCCTTCTCACGTCTAATAATAGACCTCATCGCTGCCAACGGGTATACCTGGAACACGCTGTGGCGAATCTCCTCTAGCCCTGGACCACCCTGTTCCAAAACTTTGTCGGGATCAGATCTTATATTCTGATTAGATCCGAAACTGAACCAGCCAGTGTAAGGTTCTTCCTGTTTGCGAGGAAATAGATATTCGCCAAGGCTCTCAGCTGAGTTGGACCCATCGAGACTGAAAATTATCTTATTCAACATGTCTAGATCTTTGGGGTGCAATTTGATGATAGGTCTAATCATAGACAGAGTGGCAACCTCATCAGGAGGGACATCGCCGCTTTTTAGCAGCAAGTCGAGACTTCCAACAGGATCGTCAGATTTGATGAGACGGTTGGTAAAGATATCGTGGATATAATCAGACTTCATGATTGTTGATTCCAAATGATGTGGAGTGATGTTGGCAGATGAGAAGTTGTGATCCAAATCTGTAGAATTTTAGAGCTAGGTGCAAGATTGAGAACAACAATTACGAGGGATTGAGAACAGACTTACGGCAGACGCAATCTGTCCATTCAAATTGTTAGCGTTAGTATTTTCTAAGGTGTGCAAGATTTAAAACATGCAGGTGACGACGACCCTTGGTGTTACTACTTGGTAACTGGCCCTGTGATGACGAGAGAGTGGCGCTGAGGGATGAAGCCCACAGAGTGAATTACCTGAATAGGAGATGGCAGAAAACGAGGTCTGATCAGATAGAAGGGGGGGCACGGCCCAATCTGGACCCCCAGTCTAGTTGAGCCCAAGGGTAAGGAAGCGCCGATATCAAAGTCTCGCGTATTGGCAGTTACCGATGCATGACTCTTAGAGTCATCACATCAGTTGCTTATCTGATGTTTGACCGACATTCCTGCTTGGGTGGTGTGGCTGGGCTTGTTGCTGCATATCCCAGTCAAACTCATTACTTGGTTAGGATAAACAGTGGTGTACAGTATTTCAATACTTTGAGCCAGTCATGGCGTTTTTTAGCTAATGTGGCAAGCTATCGATGCGAGGTCACCAAGGGTGTCTTTGCACAGAAAGGGTCTGGACTTGCTAGAGGTCTAAAATGAGGCTAGCATGAGAGTCTAGGTTTCTAACCAGTCACGCGTACAAACATGGCGTTAGATGTTTAAGATGCTATTGATGCATGTCTCAGGAGTGAGAAGCCAAGAACCGTTCTCGGCCCTAGGAATAGGTATACTAACTTGTTTTGCCAACTGAAGCATGCTAATATAATGCTTACAGGTCAGACCTTGTATAATCTAACGTATTTCCCTACCACCCCATATACCCCTAGACCCCACACACCTTAATACTATTAATATATTATTATAATAAGCTACTTTACTCTTTTCTATAAAATTTAAATTAAATCTATTTTTTCTTATTAATAAAAATAAATCAATAATAATTATAATAACGTGTTTAATAAGTATGCGCCGCAGTCAAGCATGCGCCGCACTACCCTATACACCTTAAATCTAGCTTTTAAAAAACACTTTAAAAATCCAAATCAAACCTAAAATAGCTAGGATTTTAATAGCTTATATATAAGATTTAAAGTAAGCTATATATACTTTTTAAGAAT
>JAAOAJ010000130.1:0-42107 GCA_013781345.1 Fusarium coicis | reverse complement strand
GTGGTGGTGGTGGTGGTGGAGGCTTGTGCTTATAATAAACGTTGAGTGGGAGGCATCGCTGGGGAGCGGCTGAGATGTAGGTATGTTGAATTTCAGTTGGGTAATCTTGCAGTGAGACGCAGGATTTATTGTGTCGGCCAAAAGTATCCATAACTACTCTCCCAGTTCTTGACCTGGAGAGGAGTGAACGTTGGCTGTTAGTTTGGCCTTGTGGCCAGGATAAGCGTATACAGTTATGCCTATATGCCTCGAAATTGTGAGGGTTGGCGATAATCGTTGGGTTGGTACCAGAATGGCAGAAGAGACCTAGGCAATGTCATCCTTTAAATCCTGGGGCGGTACGCGGAGATGTTACGGTTGAGGTTGGTAGGTTGGCGCGTATAAGATGAGTTGCTCTACCATCACAGCAAGCAATAGTTGACAGACAAGAAAGACAAGACGGGTTATAGGCATAACGTCTTTTGGGGATTTCTTTCTTGGCTGACAAAACCTCTCAAAGAGAGTCTTCCTCTCTTCCGACATTGCCTGACAGTAGTAGGCCTGAAAGTCTAGAAAGTCCACCTTGGAAACGATGGATGGAAGTAATCTTGGGGCTGACGGGGCTCAGCACCAATAAGTGTAAGACGATGCGCCGAAACAAAATTCTAGTGGATCGACAAGTCTACAGTTTGTACCTCACAGTGTCTGTCTTGCGCAGATCCTGGGCATCCTGTCAGCCGCAGTAGACTTTTCTAATTGGAGGACGTCCATAAAGAGTGGGTGTTTCTAGTGCCAACCAACCTTCCATAGGGCAGAGTCAACGTTTGAAGTAGCGGGCTGCACCGCCTCTCCACCGTTTTACTGTACAAGTATGTATCCGTACCTGCGTTGGATTGAATGTCTTGAGCAGAGCGTGGCCAGAGCGTGGCCAGAGCGTTGATGGATGATCATATAAGGTGTTTCAAGGAACAGCAAACAGAGGCAGACATCACTCCGACACTTGCCCACTGAAAATCTCGACCCTTTTGAACGGCTCGCCCTCTCCAATTTGATACCCTAGTGCTTACAGAAGCCCTCCATCAGAGCCTCGGGTCTTTGTGATGGCGGCGGGATCAAGGGTCTCCAGTAAGGACGAGAGGTTCCAGGGGTCTGAGCGATACCCCAGTCCGGCCCAAGCCAAAAGAGGCAAGGATTGGAGCATTCCCTTTGTTCTAACAGTCCAGCTGAGAGAGAATTCGTATGTACACACACAAGTTGGGCTGATGGGTGGTCTGTGAACTCTCGGACAGGCCAGCATGTAAGAGGAATATCAACTGCATTAGATTAGAGAACTTGACTGTTGCATCTCTAGACGAACCATGCACGGAATGAGCGGTGATAACTGATATGTGTGCATTTGGGTATCTGGCAAACGTTTCAGACTCCGTGTCAGCGAATCGAGTCCTACGGTTACCAAGCAATGGGACACCCAACACAGCCGTTCAGCCCAGTAGAAACAACCTTGTTCCCAGGGAGGGGATGCAGTGGAGCCGTCCATCGTCAAGCTTGCCCCTTATGGACAAACACTGTGCTGTACCCTCATAGTACCCTCTATACGAAGTCCTAGCTGGTCAGGCTGAGTACGCCCAGGTCTGCATTTGCAACCATCCAGACCAAGTCAAGACAAGCCAGTAAGCCAGGGCTGAACCACGCTTGGGCTTGCCGCAGCAATAAGACCAGGGAAGACGATGGAACTCCAGTTGGACCTGTTTTCTTTGTTTCCTCTGCTTCTGTCATCCCCCCCCCGTCTTACCATATACAAAGATATTGGAATTAGCCCCCTAGTGAAGCCACCTCGCTTTTGCTTTTTTGCTTGTGCTGCGGTTTGCTTCGTTCCTCTGTCCTCGGGGACTTATTGTCCCAAGATACCAAATCGGCCGTTTGGAATAGAGTCTGACCTGGACTGGCCTGACCACACTCGACAAACAAGTATAAACGAGTATCAACGAAATCGAACGATTCTCGACAAAAGGACCCGGTCTTGAAACTATTGTCAACTTCAACGTGCTTCCCTTGAGAAGTGGACGAGAGATCTAAAAGAACCTGTTTGATTTGGATACACCACCAATCGCCAACACATACATAACTGCTGATCTACCTACCCCAAGATGGAACAAATAGCCAACCAAATTGATCGGGACGATACGGGCGATATTGTGAAGGACATGCAAAATGCCCCCTCTTCTACTAACAACAATTTTCCATTGTCCTCCAGCAGAGGCGACTCGGACGGTGTTATTGACGGCTCGGGCAACGGCAATACAGGCGTGGGAGGGGGTTCGAGCTCACAGACCAAAGTCATTGTCTTCAACTCCACGAACTTCGAGGACGGTTATGTTTTTCAGCTCAAGGATAGCGACCAGAACAAAAAGATAATCGGCTTTTCCAAAACCGACCCCAAAACCACTCTCGATGTGGTCCGATGGCAGGTTATCAACGACGAAAACATTCAGGCTTTGGGTGATGCCGAATTTAGCGATGCGAAGGCCCAGGGACAACTCATAGATGGTATGTATCCCTTGCTCAGAATGCGTGCGACACGCTCTTGTAAGATCTTCAAGTTACTGATGCATCATCCAACGTAGTTGGCAACAATTCTGTGACGCTCAACTTTACTGGCCAAACCGCGGAATATTACGGAAAAGAGATGTACATCCAAATCGACTGGAAGAAGGACGGAGCTTCAGGCTCCACCAAAACAGAGCTCTTCACTGTCACCAATACCGACAACACAACTGAGATAACTGAACTAGACACCCAGCTCAAAGAGGATAATAGTCAGCAGGGGACCTTGGAGTCTACCGCTTCCTCATCCTCATCGGCAACAGCCACTCTTTCACCTTCGTCGACTTCAGGGGCTGAAGAGAGTTCCGGCGGCGGCGGCGGCGGCGGCGGGGGGCTCTCAACCGGAGCAACTGCTGGCATTGCCGTTGGTGCCGTCATTGGTGGTCTTCTAATCATCGGTGCTCTGGTATGGTTCTTTCTTCGTCGGCGTCGACGCAGCAAGAAGGCTGGTGATGAGTATGTCACACAGCAAACGTACGCAGTGGACAAGGAAACTCATGGCCGCGCTACCGACTCACCCAACTCGCCCTACTCAGATGAAAACCATATGCAACCTGTTGCTCTCGGTAGCCTCGACCGAGATCGTGGTGTCGCTCCAACTCCTCCCCCCGGCGCCGTGCCTCGTTCATCCATCGGGTCCCATGATCGTGCAGCACACAGCGGTGCTCAGACACCCCAGGGCATGTCCTCCAACGTGGCTCATTTGGTCGAAGATGGTATGACAGTCGATGAAATCCGAAGATTGGAGGAAGAGGAGCGGCAACTGGATGATGAAATCGAGCGTGCCGCAAGACGTTAGTGCCGCCTCGCATGGGCAAAAGCCATCTGTAGACCAGAGGAATCCAGGTCCCGTTGAAGGCATTGACTCCTGATACGGGTGTGTTATGGGGTTTGGAGTTTTGGATTACATTATATCTTGTTCTTACGCTTTGTTTCTTGGGTCGCCTACGTAGCCTGCTTAGTTTTGTCCATCTTAGCGGTGCTATGTATTCTCGGCTTGCTGACGGCATAGCTGGTCCGTTATTGATCAGATGCAGGCCTACCCAGAGAGATACCGCAGGTTTCTTTTGACATGTTGACAAAGGCTCTAAACCTTTCACGATATCTTGCATGAAAGTTTGCTTGTTACAGCGGTCATGGAAACATGGAATTTGGTGCTATCATAAACACAATTAGCGGCAAAATGTCGAGAGCGTCACGCAATCCTTATAGTGAGAGCGAGTTAGTTAGGTTGTGCATGATTGACCCCAAAACGGTAACTGATCAACCTATTATTCATACGTTTCTCACCCACGGGCGATGTGAAACTGCAAATCGTCGTCGAAAACTCGAACCTAGTGATTAAGAAACCAACCCTGCAATTTTAATTTACAATTCCAACGACTCATACCGGGCATCAGTGTCTTCCTCGCAAAGTCCTAACACAAAACGTAGGCCAAGTTCCCCTTTTTCGTCCAGTCAAGGGGAGTGACGGTTAGGCAAGATTCGCTCGGCTTCGTCCATTCGAAGCCCACTCATTGCCTTTTTCTTTTTTTCTTAGCTGCGAGAAAACCAGTTGCTGACCATGTTGCTTGCGAGGCTTCCGGCCAGATTGCCGGTTCCAAAAGCGCTACCAGCGATGCTGGAAGCGTTGCTGAACTTGTCACATCGCGAGAAGGCTAGAGTGTTCATGATGGTGAGGACCAGAGCAATAACTAGTAACCAAGTGTTAGTGGCATGCATTGAATCTGGCATAGATACAAAGTGTGTTCTTTGTATTTGAACCAGACTCGAGGGGCATTCTATCAAACGTACCAACGAGGGGCAACCACAAGAACTGCAGTCGCACAAGAGCAAGAATAGCCATGAGAACCCACAACATAGGTTGGATATACAGAGCAAGCCAGAAAAAGCGGCTGTCAGTCGGGTTGACAGTCTTGGTACCTGGCTCGCTGCTCTCAAATACCCACTGCGACTCTCCCGTTTGGGGATCGACCTCATTCCACCAGCGCAGACCTACAAGTCGACGACCGGCAATGTTCTTGATGTAGTAGAAGTCGGCGGCGAGGAGGAGAATCGTAATGATGAAGATCATGATCCTACCAGGAAGATTAGTGCTCTGCGCGGCTGAAGAGGCCCAAGGGACGATACGCACATGCTTCTTATGATCCACAGACCGAGAAAGTAGATCAGGACACTTGCTGCAGGACATTAGCAATTGCGCTCAGAAGGAATGCCGTGAGAGGCGCACATATCCGGAATCCGAGAAACGTGAGCAGCGTAATGGGATGCGCGCTGAGGCGCCAGCTAAGACTGCCCGGCGCGGGCTGTGGTTGCGTGGCATCCATGATAGCTAACAAGTCGACGTATTGAAGAAAAGGTAGCTCGTAGTATCTACCTATATTCCGTTCAGAAACTGTCCGTGTTCGATTCGATTCGTTGAGAAGGAGCGTCGTAGTTGGCAAGGGGGTTTGTAGGTGACAGTATGTACTGACAAAACATGGAGCTTTGAAGCTACCTGTCACTCTCAGAATTACCTACTGTGTAAGCTGGCCTTCTATCAAGCCGCGCAAGGGATGGAGCATGATCCGCGACAGCAAAAACCCCTGTCATTGGTTTAGGCAGGCGGTAGGAAATGGCAGATTCTGTCTTATGCGATAGGACGTCATGATCTTGAGCTGCTGTGGGTGGGGCCCCGACCTAGGTACTCTCTAGTCGGCGTATAAGTCGTGATAGCCCAACACACCTCGGTCTTTCAGGATATAACCATCATCTACAAGCGCAGCTCATATGAGCAATAGACAAATGTTTGTGCTCATACCTGGTAATCAATAAAGACCCACGAAATGGCTGCCCGGTCTCCATCCGTTATCCGCCGCTCTTTGCTCTATGGTAAAGCAGGACTCCTCACTCTTGATTGAATGCCGAGCGAGACTGACCCCACCCCTCCCCCCTCAGTGCCAGGCTCATCGCAAAAGATGCTCGCCAAGTCTCTCGGTCTCAAATCAGACAACGTAACTTATGACTTGGAAGACTCGGTTACACCCTCTCTCAAAGATACAGCCCGCAATCAACTGCGCGAGCACATCTCCTCCCTCAAAGCTCGGCCCTCTGGCATTTCTGAGCTGGCTGTTCGCATCAACGCTGTATCCACCCCTTTTGCTCTCTCAGACTTGACCACCCTCGCGCCATTGTCTCGTGTTGACGCTATCGTGGTTCCCAAGGTCAATTCTGCGGCTGACCTGACATTCGTTACTGATGTTCTCCGACATGTCGCTCCAGAACGCCACACATCTGAGGCAGATAACCCAATTAAGATAATAGCTCTTATCGAATCAGCTCGTTCCATCATGGACTTGGCTCAGATATCAAAGGCATCTCCCTACCTGAGTGGCTTCGTCTTCGCAGCCGAGGATTTCGCCCTTGATCTCTCGCTGACAAGGACCCCATCTCTGACCGAGTTTCTCTACGCAAGATCTGCTATAGTCACTGCGGCCCGGGCAGCCGGACTGCCAAGTGCAATTGATCTAGTTTGCACCTCCTATAAGGGAGAACAGGGGCTGAAAACTCTCGAGGAGGAGTGTGCTGGGGGAAAATCTATTGGCTTCAACGGAAAGCAGTGCATACACCCAAGCCAGGTCGAAGTCGTCCAGCGTATGTTCGCTCCAGATCAAAACGAAGTTGAATGGGCTATTAGGATTTCCATCGCTGATGAGAAGGCTTCGGCGTCCGGTCGAGGCGCCTGGACCATGGATGGTAAAATGATTGATGCTCCTGTTGTTGGCAAAGCAAGCGCTGTCATAGTTAAAGCAGAACAGTGTGGCATTGATGTTCAGTCCTTAAGAAACAAATGGAAGGACCAAGAACCCGAGTAATGAATTCTAACCTAGCTACGTCTCGCTATACCAAAGATTCAGGACAGGAGTACATCATCCTAAAAGTGATTAGGCCTCCAGAAACCAACCATTCTCGAATCAGATACCTCATGCTCATCGTGATAGTTTCCTCCCCAGTATAGACTTCGTTCATAACCTGTTTGTTCCCAAGCTTCTGCCATGACCTGGTTCGCCGATATAGACCCTTGATCCAAGCTTGAGACTATGCCGTGTAAGCTCTGCCGGATTGACTCATCAGACTCTATATCGCTGCATTGCGACAAATCCTCGCTGTTGTCCATTTCGAACCACTCACTCTTAGCACATTCCTCTATATTGCTGACGCAGCCAACACCAGCAGACTGCTGCGAGTTGTCCCACTTCATATTTACTTCGCCCTCGATCCGTTGAATGAATTCTTGAAATGTCTCACTGTCTTCGCAGTAGTCTGGCTGCATAATTTGCCTCTTATCATGCTGTATGTCTTGGTGGTCCGAGTAGATCTCCGAGTGTACCGTTGGGAAGACGGCCGAATCGAGTCCTGCACTACTTATATGCCCGTTAAGTGGCCGGCGTGCTTGTTGAAGGCCTGGAGACCCTGGAACTGGTATCCTGATATTATGGGACTGCAGTCCTCGGTGAACGAACGAATCCTTCAACTGAGATTCGCTTTTTCCTGTGGGGTCTTGGTGGCGCGAGTGCTCACCATTGAAATCCTCCGCTATGAGACTTGAAAACATAAGGTCTGGCCGATCATTTTGCTCGGTATAACTATGGCCTCTTTCTGAGATTCGAGATAGCGGGCTACCCCGACTACTAGCAGTAAAGATAGTTTTCCTACCTTGGGGTTGTTTGATACATGGTTCCTCAGCAATACTGTGCGTATGATTTTCAGCTCTCGATGTTGGTAGTACTTGAGGTTGAACTTGTGGAGAGGTGCTGCAAATCGGAACTTGCAATTCTTGTTCGTATCGGGAGCACGGTGCTTTAGTAGGCACTGGTGCATCTTTTGCGCCACCATTCAGATGAAATTGTGTATTCTTTGTGGCAGCTTGTATGCTTGGTCCGAGAGTTGTTTGCCCGCTGCCGTCGGCCATTACCCCTTTATCCTGATACGTCGGGTTCTTGCTTGATTGTTTTTTTTCATTCATGCCAAGGCAATCGTGATGCTCAATATTTGGCTCCATAGTCCTATGAGAAGTTGTTTCAAGAATACCTGTGCCATCAAAGATGCCTGTCTCAATAAGCCTCTTGAGCATCGCTTCAGGGGTCTCGCAGTCAGATGCTTGAGTGGTTTCTGTCGACAGTAAAGAGCCACTATGGGCCTCAAACCCGTCCTTTTGTTTGTTTTGATGATTTCCCGGAGAAAAGTCATCCGCAAGGCTTTGTACTTCTCCCTCTTCATCATTTGTTGTGGTTCTGTGAAGTTCCGTGGCGCTCCGTGAGGTATGGCTGCTACTTGAAACATCATTTTGGCCGCTAGAGTTCTCACTTGTACTATGCTGGGGAATCTCGTCTGCTTTCCCTTTTTCACCGCATGTTTCAATAAACGTTATATCGTTGATAATAATACCAGCCCCTATGTTATGATGAGAAAAGACTAAATCGAGCCCGAGAAGTAGCGTACCTCGTCCGTATGTTGAGGATCGACCGTTCAGGAACAGTCCAGCAGTAAGATTGGGCCTCATCTGACAAAAAACATGAGTATTAGTTTACTCGGTATGGAAAATCCGCTCGATTCTGCCTCACCACTTACCGTCACTCTTGTGTTTGGGATGGCACCAGATGCAAAATTGTTCATAATATCTCGACTTGCTCTAATCTCGTGTTTCTTTGAACGTGACTTTTTTCTCGGCCTCTCTCCTTCGCTCTCGGTCGTGGTATCCCTCTTACCCCCTGTGTCTTTGGAAGTATACCGGCCTGGGCGCGTTCTCCTTCTTGGCTGTCTCTCGAACAACGTTTTGTTAGATCTGTCTTCATGGCAATTCTGCGTAAAACGTGAACGAGATCTCTTCCTGTTCTCTTTGTCAGACCCTATGTCAAGACTAGGCTCACGTGGCGATTCTGAGTAACTGTCGTTTTCAAGTAAATCAGATTTTGGAGAAGGGGACCGTTGATCTAAGGCTCGGTTTCCTGAACGACGAGACTGGTGATGATTCCGAGATATCGGCACAACAGAAAGATCGTGAGGTTTCCAATTTGGTGCGTAGTCATCGTCCAGGTTTTGCGTGAATTGCGGTTCCGAGTCTTTGTGACCTGCATAATCATGAACCTTGCTCAGCCAAGCCTGAACTGTGTCAAGTCCGTTTAATTCGACATCTAGGGAGTAAAAATTTGGAGTTGCCGAGATCCTGTGCCGGACCTCATACTGGCCATTCGAATGACGGCGATTGCGATGAGGTATCATCTAGGCCAAGCTTCGGAGAACACAATCTGCAAGTCTCTTGTGAGTCACGGAAATACATTTGCAGGTGATCAAGCGTTGAGGGGAGGATATCATTACATGGTGTTAGTTTGCCGCCCAAAGAAAAGTAAACATGATACGAGCTCAGCGCCTTCCGCGCAACGAGTCTGGATGTTGAAAAAGGTAGGTGCTATTACTACCACAAACTTGTAAGTCATAGGTAAGGTACCTTAGGTAAAAGAAAGATTTTTAATCTCTTCCGACCCGTTCCTCTTACTTTAGGCATCTGAGTACTGTCCCCAACTAAATACTATCTAAATGTCGTTGTCTTCGCGCGTTTTAAGAAAGCCTTGATATGTTCTCGTTGCCGATAGTTCGTTGAGGTCGCTGAAACCGATATATTCCTTTTGGCTGCCACATCTTCGAGCATCTTTTATACGCTCGCTTCCCCAAATCTCTACTCTAGGAGCAACCATCGTGCGGCTTCTGATTCCTAATCAAGAGGTATTATGCGAATTACCTGTCAGACCTAAGTGATGGGTCCTGATCTTGTTTACGAAGGGTGCTTCTTGGCATTGGTGCCTCAATCGACTAAGCCGCTGCCAAGGTAGCATCGCATTGATGCTTAATCTAGCGTTTCACCACGCTACTGCATATCTGTCAAGGCAGCCGCTGTCATGGCTGGCTTAGCAGAGTTACCTATCCCTACCTATGCATTTCCCGCATTTCCTTGTTGAAACATTCAAGCAAGTGGTACTGCGAGCAGAAGAAACTCCGGGATACTCTTAGTTGCATGTTTCGTACTTGTCGTTACGAAGACACGGAATTTCGACACGCTGCACGTTTCACGGTGTGGGATTAGTGTGTATCTTACACAGATTCAGATCCATGCTGCATATGGAGTACTACTGTCCTGCTCTTCGGAGGAATTCAAGAACCCGGAACTACATTCTACACAGGTAAGTCATTGAGCCATGAAGAAGGAAGAAAAAAGATGATTAATGATTCAAGGCCGGCTGATACATACGCAGACATCAGATCTTGATTTATTCTATGATCAAACCAAGAAATAAACATACTACGCATGAATTCCTCAATGTCACAACGTCTTGCAAGCCTACCATGCTGGTAGGCTCGCTTGGCCACTGAATCAACCCTCCACCTCAGTGAGAAGGAGGGGCAGCACGTGTCGGGAACAGGTGTTTGGTGAGGCGGGGCTTCAGTATAACACCCTGAAAGGAGCATCACCATCGCCAAGAGCATGGAACGCTACTATAAAAAAGCGTAGGGTCGTGGTGCATGGTCTTGGTATTCTGCATATGTACTCCGTATATA
The DNA here is from genome assembly GCA_013781345.1 of Fusarium coicis. Classification (NCBI taxonomy): domain Eukaryota; kingdom Fungi; phylum Ascomycota; class Sordariomycetes; order Hypocreales; family Nectriaceae; genus Fusarium; species Fusarium coicis. The sequence continues at coordinate 31,931 of JAAOAJ010000130.1, read as the reverse complement.
GTGTCGAAGCGGGAAATGTCCCGTTATAGACTGCAACGTTGGATGCCAAATGCCCTGCAACAAGCAGTCTGATATATATAAAATACCAGTAAGTTCACAGGTATCAACCGCCAACCCAGAGTTAACGGAGGAGGACCGGGATATTGGCTCAAGTGGATTGAAGGGGGCTATGCAAGCGGCGAATTGAAGAGTGGCAGTATGATGAGAAGGGGGAAGATCGTCAGACTGTTATGCTTGACTTAGGGGCAGAATGTGGTTTAAGCCTAGGCGCGGTGCTTGGCTTTGATGGTTGTGGGGAGAAGTTTGGACAGGATGTGGAGGGCCGTCGTCATCACAGGCCCGCACGAGCTTGAATGAAGCTGATGAATGCCGCCAAAACCCTCATGGCCACGGTGAGGGTGGTGGGTTAGGTAGTGTAGTGCACCTAGTGCACCCAAACTCGGACTGCCCCTGTGTTTGCTTCTGCCGCCCAAAGCTTGTTTGGAGAAAGCTCCCCCTGCCAGAACCGAGTCCGAAACGTCCTGACCACACACCCTTGTCGTCTGTCGCGGTGACGGTACGGAAAGGTGCAGTCTATCAGCACTGCCTCCACGGATGTGCCCACCGGGAACCTGGGATCGACGCGAGGAGGGAGCTTGGCTTTGAATTATGAATGATGGTGGAAATGAAGCAAGCGCCATCAACTCGAGCGATGGCGATATACTTTTGGTTCATCTTGTATGTAGGTAGAGAAGAAAGCCTTGAGCAGCGAAACATGGCATCAAATTAACCGATCCAAGGTCCCTCGCCAGACAGACATGGGCAGAACGAGATATTCTAAAACACCCCTGGCAAGCATCGTCATTCAACGCCGCTGCCGATAGACTACAGAAACAACGTGCCTGCCGTGCCTCCAGCTCGCTCACTGCATTGTGCTGCAGCTGCAGGGTGCATACATATAGATACATACATACATAACATCAACAGTCACGTTCTGCCCGCATTTCATTACATTACATGCTCAGGACCCCTCTCATCCATCCTTGGACCTTGAACCACGCCGTCTAGTGAATATAATAAGCTAAGCTCAAGCTACCTTACCTGTTTGTTACCCGGCTTTCTGTCTTTGCTTTAACTTCATTACATCCGCAACCTCTTCCCATTCTGAAGCTCCACCTTCATCTCTCTCCCTGCACCTCAGTTCAACCACTTGTCAACTGGTTGTCCTTGATAATTAGCGCAAGCGCTCAGTTTCTTGAAGAGCAAGATCAAGTCCTTGGAAGACGCAGTCACCAATACCGAAGGCATCTGCTGCAATAAAGGTGCGCTCTTTATCTCATAGTGCCCCTCTTACCCTCCTCACTCTGCATAATCTGTGTCTACCTATAAGCGCGCGCCTTTCTACCCAACGACGCGCGGCGTCTTGATCACAGAGATTAGTGACCGTGATTCCGGGCAGGCTATCAACGACTCTGTTTACTCCGTGGATTCGATCCTGTGCGAGCCTGTTCCTCTGCGGCGCATCTACAACCATCGTGACAATATTGTTTTCAGTGATCTATCGCGAACACAAACTGACGTCTGAGCTAGAACCCACGATCCAATATGTCTAAGCTTTTCATTGGGTTCGTCTCAAGCATCTCTTGCGGCTGCACCATCTGCTAACTCCCGTTCAAGTGGCCTAGCATGGCACACTGAGGAAGCTACTCTGCGTCAGAAGTTTGAGGAGTTCGGCCCTGTCGAAGAAGCTGTAGGTAACTCTGTTCCTTTCTTTCCTTCAAGCAAAGCGCTCTTAGTTCTACATATCTGTGGCTCTGATGCGGGTGTTTGTTGGACCATAAGATCACTTCTAACGATGGATATGGAAAGGTGGTGGTCAAGGACCGTGATACCGGCCGCAGCCGTGGTTTTGGATTTGTGCGATACACCCAGGAGGGCGATGCTCAGAAGGCCATCGCAACCATGAACAATGTCGAGTACGAGTCACTTTTGTTCCTCATTTCATGGCGGATCTGCTATCTCATTCCATTACAGAATCTAACCATATCCAGGTTTGACGGACGAACCATTCGAGTTGACAAGGCATCCGACAATGGCCCCCGAGGCGGCTTCGGCAGAGGAGGTGGGTACGGGCGAGGCTTTGGGGGGCCGGCTCCGTACGGAATGGCTCCGCCTGGACACGGCTACCAAGTCCCTGCCCCGAACATGTATGCGCCTATGCCTTATGGCCGGGGATACCCCCCTCCCCAGCAAGCCTACGGCGCTCCTCCCCAAGGTAAGCTGAGAACGAACCATGGAGGCAATCCATAGCAATGCTAAATTACATATAGGATTCATGCCTCAGCAGCAGTTCGGGTACCCTGATCCTTCTCAAATGCCTCCCCAGCAGCAACCCCCTCAGGGTGGAAGGGGATATTAGATGACGCAACTTAAGGCCGGATTGGAGTTACACATTGCGCTCGAAACGTTATCGACGGGGCCTTGAGGACTGGAAATTCCAATGGCGGTTGACTTCGATGACTTCCGGCTCCTGGGCTTGCGGATTCTTTGTACGACTGGATGATAAGGTCAGGCATTGGTGAGCATATTGAAACGCAGTATTATACCCGGGCACTTAGGTTGAAGCGTGGTTTTTAGGGGGCATGGTATGGCATTTGGGCTGGTATGGTTTACCATCTTGACACGGCCGTTTTACGAATGATCCTTGTGCGGAAAAGTGATGGAGGATTGCCTCTGTAGGGCAAGAAAAAATTTGCGAAATGGCGCTGCATGCGACCTGTTCCTTTTGATTATATGTGCTTTGATACGTGAATGTCGCTGGCTAACCGAGACTGAAATTGGTGACAGTTGTGGAGTGATGACACGAAGCTTGAGGAGCGGCATCTAGCTGCTCAGTATAAGTATGCTATTCACTATGAGGATCTATAGTCTAGTTATATATGCTTGCAGAGATTGTGTATGTATTTGATGCATTGCCCGTTTCCTAGTGATGTGGCTCTTCGATTTCTTCTGCTTCTTCGGGACTGTGCTTTTGTTGATGGACTGAAGTCGTCGGGATGAGGAGTTTAGTTTCATCCTCACAATTCTTCTCAAGTTCCCGGACACGGCGGGCCAGATCATGGATGTGATGATCACCACTATCGGGAGCAAGCTCACTGAGGGCGGTATCGAGGCTCAACAGGTAGTCTTTGTTCGGGCCGCTGGGGCCTTGACTGCGGAAGATGTGCTCGGCGAGCTCCTGGGGCTCCTGGGGACCGACAAATTGCTCATTATCTGGGGTTCCGATGTAGACCAGAGTGCGAATAGGGGGGGAGCCATCGGCAGGATGGAATGGAGCGTAGTGAATGGTGTAGCCGTTGATCTCGCGAATATCGAGATACTCCTTTACTTCGGTTACTTTCTCGGGAATGATACGATATGCAACCCCCCAAACTCGCTCTGGAGCAGAGTCGTGACTATCAGTTAGCTGTTCCCAGTAAGATCTCTCGATCAGAGTGACGACCCGTCCAGGGGCCTCAGGAGTGCCTCTATGGTCCTCACTACGATCGATTTTAGTTAGAGTTTCACATCGGTTATTTGAAGGTAACTACCTAGCCTGGTAGGAATGTTAGCGGAAGTATTTACGACATGAGCAATGAGGTGTTTTACCTGCCAGAATCGACGAACATAGCCATCTACCCATCCAGCAATTCTGCGGTCTAACGGGCAAGATCAAATGTCAGCGCAAAGGCCATTGAACGTGTAAGACAGGCACTGATTGATGATTTACCAAAGTGTGGCGGAGGCTTCCATATCAAGCTTCTGTAAATGACATTAATTACGGAAAAAGAATCTGCTGCCAGTGAGGTCTCGGCATACCCGTATCCATATAACCAGAATTCGGAGGGTTGTGATGAGTCTTGATCGGGCATTGTGAAAAGGAAACAAGCTGGGAACATTAATAATGCATTTGTATCTGTGTTGACGACGTCCACTTACTAGGCAGGCAACCGTCTATCTAGATTGGTTGACTGGGCTTGAGAGTACACAAGACAATACGGTCCAGCTGACAATTGAGATTGACGAAGTGATTCTTGCCGAGTTTCAGAAGGATCTCAAGACCTAACGTCGCTCGACCCAAGGTATAGAGATTATATTAAAGACGGGTGTACACACCTAACGTACTGAGGTAGTGGAGATATATCGTGTCTTGCCCGACTGATGAGGTGATAGCCACTAAGAACGAGAGGAGGCTTGTAAGCAGGGGTCAGAGAAACCATAGAACAATAATGGAACAAATTTCTCCTTCTCGTCCTCTGGGCTCCACGCTCCCCTCCAAGACGACACCCGTCAACTCTGCGCCTCCACTGAGATGCTCAATTCTAGTGGCTGAGGCTTTTCTCGGGTTCAAAGTGGCTGACTACTACCTTTTTCGCATCGACGTCATTGGATCTGAATGGCCCACATAACGGACGGGACCGCTGCTGCCGTGTCCGAGAACCTTACCCAAGGGAAGGGTCCTTTCTTCATCTGGGCTGTCCCATCTATCAGACCCCGAAAATGAAAGTGAGGCCCTTCCTGGTATGATCTTCGATGCTGATATCTAATTTTAGCTCTCCGGTGAGCACACCTCCTGTCTCTGATTGTTAAAAGTCACCAGGACTATTTGCGATTTGCACAGTACCTATGTATCGGTTCAGTAAGTAAGGTATGTAGTGAATTGACTATCCGTATGTACCCTACCTAGGTAAGGTAGGTGGGTAGTATACGCGAACTGAAATTTCCCTAGAAATAAAGGGTCCCGACGCCTTGGCGCGGAAGGACAAGGAGCAAGTCAGGCTTTTCTATCCCAGCGCTAGAGGTAGTCTCATAGCTACTAATCTTCCCTGTCCCATATCAGATAAGACCACGGCATTTTATACCCGATAACGAGGGATGATATGTGTCGAGTCCAGGAACACTGAGTCTTTTCATCATTGTCAATGGCCTCTTCTCTGAATACCTAGGCTTAACTCTCAAACCAGGACTTGCTTTACGAGTGAACAATCGTTTCTTTGAAACATCAGTCAATTGTACTTGGTTAAGTCATGAGATGTGAGGACAAAAACCTTTGTCTTACCCAAACATTCCCATTATCAAGACCAACTACTCAGCCACGCTCTTGTGCTCTGTTCTCACCCTGCGCTCCACCAACCAAACGACACTGCCCCGCGTTGGAGATTCCCCTGGCCTGGTGTCAATCACTGTAGGTACCTAGGGTAAGGTGAGGTGAGGTGGTGCAGTCATACCTTAGACTGAGGTACGTACGTAGTAGGCCAGGTAGGACAACCAAGGTACTAATTAACTGGGTGGCCTTCCAGTTACTTCTTCAGCCGCGCACCAAACCAACTCAGCCCAACCTTCAAAACCCCCTTCACACGCAACATCTCCTTTCTCTATCCTGACTTCTTCATAAGTCTCTCTTTTCGTCTGAGTCGGAACTGGAAAAAGAAATACACAACCTCCGCACTCATCATGGCCTACAACCGCCCCTACGACGAGGATGCTCTCCCTAGGTATGTCCCATGCTTCAGCCGAACTGCCCCTCGTCTCCCCGCGTATTTGTCCATTGCGGCTCTGCGATTGCGGCTCGAAGCTATGGGTTGACACACGTCACGATGCAACACAAAGCTGACCATGTAACTTGCACAGATTCGCTGAGCCAGAGCCTGTATGTCTGAAATACACGCGCCGTCAACGTTATCACAACGTCGAGAAGCTCAAACTGACCCTGCGCCCCTCAGAAACCAGGACAATCAAGGACACCTGCCCCGCAGCAGCACCCTCCTCCTCAGCAGCACCAGCAGCAGCAACAGCAATACGCCCCTCAACAACAGTATCACCACCAACAGCCTCGATATGACAAGCCTCTACCTGCTCAACGAGATGCGCGATCCCATTCCCTAGGCCAGGGTGCTTACGGCCATATGTCGCCGCCCCCAAACCCTGGTGGTGCTAGGCCACAGGCCCATAACCGCCCTGCTCCCAACTCACGACCTCCTCCGTCGCCTGGTATCGATGGCAGTGGTTCAGACCCTTCACTTTTGCCCCTTTTCCGCGCCGTAGACAAAGATGGTAGGTTCTTCCGACATCATAAACATGCACGGCACATCGGCCACGTTCTTAGCAGTTGCTGACTACTCCCTGGTTAGGCACCGGTCACCTTTCCGAGAGGGAACTTTCTGCCGCCCTTGTCAACGGAGACTGGACCGCCTTTGATCCTCATACCGTCCGGATGATGATTCGAATGTTCGACTCCGATCGAAGTGGCACTATTGGTTTTGAGGAGTTTTGCGGGCTGTGGTCCTTCTTGGCTTCGTGGAGGACTCTATTCGACCGATTCGACGCCGACCGCAGCGGCAACATCTCTCTGTCCGAATTCAACAACGCACTTGTAGCCTTCCGATACCGACTAAGCCCTCAGTTTGTTGAGTTACTCTTTAACACCTATGATAAGAGGAATGAGGGGGTAATGAGCTTTGATCTCTTTGTTCAAAGTTGTATTTCCTTGAAACGCATGACAGACGTGTTCAAGAAGTATGATGACGATCGCGACGGCTACATCACCTTAAGCTTTGAGGATTTCTTGACGGAAATTCTTAAGCAGCTCAAATAGGCGATGTATAAGCGTCAAGGCTGAACTACTATATGCCGGAAGCCAGCACTAGAGCTAAACTAAACATTGAGGGCTCTAGTCGTCATGTGGATTTGATTTTCGCATCCTGAGGGAAGGGATAAGCCATGCATATATGTTGTAGTGGAATTTACGACAGATACAGCCCGGGCTGGGCGGTTGGGGAGGGAGGTGTTAAGACGTGATAGCATGAACAAAATATACCCTAGGTCGAGTCTCCGGATCCTGGCTTAGAGACCGAAACTTACCTTCACATCAAACATGAATTTTATTGCTTAGCATGTTTCTTTATGACCACTGCGATTCCATGCGACACGATGTCTCAAAGTACAAGGCTGGCGCCGCCCAGGCGTCTCAATAGTAGCTTACTTACACCCAACTAAACAGAGCATATCCAAATGTTTCGACTTGTAGATGAGCGCTAAGTTACTCCCGTTAACGGTGAAGGAATAGCCTAACAAGGAAGTCGCCTTTGTTGTTGCTTAGATTTGATTAGGAGATGGGAAATCCATGATAGCATCCTGCACGGAGTGGTTCTTCCAGGTATCCTACACGACATTACATGTCTTTTAACCAGAATGACATAGCAAATGAGCTATCGAGACGTCACGAGTCGTCAGAGAAATCTCAGGTTTAAATATGTACAAATACCAGAGTTTAACTATGAGCACCCACATTTTACTTACATAATGCTGCCCCCAAGTCGTCGATCGTCATCTGGCTTTGGCACTTTGCCATCGCGTACACTCGGAGTGTTAAGAACTATCACCCTGAGGTTCAAGACTGTCTCAGAAACAGTTACGGTGACCGAATTTACAGATACGATATTGTGTATTTTGTTGTTAGTTTCCTCACCCAGCTATCCTTGTTCTCTAGGAACATTCTATGACAACGAGGAGTTGTATGGTATGATCAATCCGCTCATGGCCGTTGCAAATGCGACTTGAATATTCTCAATTGTAAAAGTGTGATCCCTCAAGTGGTAAAAACCGTGTCTGAGAACGTGTCTCTATTCCAAATTAACTATATTAGATATGCCAAGGCGATGCTGCTGACGAACCCTCGATAATAGGGATGAAAGTTAAGTGAACAAGAACGGTAAGCAAGGCGAGGGTGACATTTGTTATCGAGACTCGATGCTGGCAAACTTTCCAGTGTGTAGACCTAAGTAAGTGCATGGCTTAGACATACAACAAGGTCGGCAAACCGTGAACATCAGCCAAACTAGTTCGCATACTGGAAGAGCCAGGAACAGGCTATGGCTACCGCAGTAAGTATATTTTTCCAACACCAGGTGAAGTTTTTAGCCGATAAGCGCAAGCTTCCTCGAGTTCTTGGTTGACTCTGTTGACATGGATATATATATACCTGTTCCAAGGCTGTTGTTCCTCTTTTTGCAGTCATGGGACCAGCTTTACTTGACCCGACCTTACACACAAGGGTTGCAAATTGACAAGGAATACATCGTTTACAGCGCTTGGCCGTCACAGCTCGTGTTTTGTGTCTGATTTGAGTAAAGAGTAGGCCGTGTGCTGCAAAGAAGATTTTAGTGATATGGTCAAACCTAGTACTCGGTGCGCCTTACATCTTTGTTACCGTTTATAGCATGTACATAATTGAAAGCACAATTGCTCTTGTAGGTCGAGCAACTACCTACCTTATTAGGTACTTAAAAAAGAAGCAGCGATATGGTGATCTGCTTAAGAAGTTGGCCCCCACATGGATATGCTCACCCCTTGACAGAGCTAGAGCTCTCGACCTGTCCCATACGCACGAAACCGTCGACTTGGAAACTGTGGTGTAAGATATCAGTTCAAATCCGCCTTCCAATTGTTTTTTTCTTCTTTCTTTATAAGTTAACCCAAGGTCTGAGCTAAGTCTTTTTGTACATTCGATCAGTCTATGCAAATGCATATTTGAAGGTTATGTTAACGAATGTTGTTGGTAAAATTCGCGGTGCTGTCATGGCGCGGGGTCACCGCCTTCACAGGGTCTGGAAAATAGAACCGGACTTATCGACCTCGAGTTCTGCAACGCTGATTGGTTGTATGAGCTGTCGTATCGAGCCCTCGCGACGCTGTCTTGCTTCGGCGTAGGCGTATTTTGAGTCTGTTCATGTACCTTCACTTGGTCCTGCAGATGAAAGCTACAACCTGCCCCTTCTTCCATTTTCGTGGCCATGCGCCCATGTGACAAAGCTTGGGTGTTTCAGAAATCAGAATTCACCGCCTTCCAAGTAGATGTGAATGGCATAGCGTGCGTTACTCTAAGTCGAGCAATTCGGTCGAGGTGGAAGACCCTTGAACGGACTGGATGCGCACGCCCGCCGGTTCCGTACTGTAGGGCGACAGGCGGTATCCCCTGGCTGGTGATGTCACCGTCTCAAAAGACCCGGGAGCGTGGTGCAGGGCTTGCAGGCGTTTAATTCTCCATCGTTCTGAAGCTGAGTCAAAGGCTGGCTCTCCATTGTCCGTTTATCATTGGGTCCTTTGCAACCTGCATTCTCAACCTCATCTTGTAAAGACAATATGCTCCTTGAGGCATAGATGGGATACCCCTGAAGCCAAAGCGAAGTTTGAAATTTTGGTTGGCGTTGAGGACTCCGATGCTGACTCTGTTGACGTCTACGCCTGCGTACCGGCGAATCTCAAACGCCACATCAACATTCGGGTTCTAGCTCTGGATTAATAGCTGGCGTAGGTAAAGGCTTGAGCTCCAGCGTAAGTGACAACCGTTCTGTGTTTAGTCGAGGTCCCGTGGCCGTAGCCGTGGCGAGAGTCATGCACAGGTACTTATCATGTACATGTGATAACCACATCCGGAGTTGGCTTAGGAACGGTATCTGCGAGTGGCAGTTGGCCATGGGCTTCGGCCCCGCCGACCCTGGTCAAGTTTGACATGGTCAACCCTCCAGACGCCGGCCTTTTTCTTGCGACACTGATTAGGATCTGTCGCAGCCGGATAATTGCTGAAGCCGATAAAAACAAAAAGAAGCTCAAGACACAAAACACGATTGGTAATGAAGTGGTGCAAAGAGGTGTGAACCTCTGTATGTATGTATTCATGCTATACTCTACAACTTTATCAGCACTACCATATCAGTAAAAGGAAAAGATCTTCAACAAACCTGAGCAAGGGACCAGTTCCACTATTGGAGCTTCCCCTGCGCGTTCTAGGGAGCTTCTGCAGCTTTTACAGGCGGCATTCTTTGGGTCAAAGGCCTGGTTCTTGACCTCCATCCGTCCAGAGAAGAGCTCAACGCCGTCCACCCCCCTCTTCTCACTGCCTCCACCCCTGTAGCCCCTCTCGAGTCATTGCAATGGTAGCCAGTTGATTTGTTCGTGTAGCGCTTGGGCCATGCTCTGGTAAGCTGCTGATGCTTCTGTGCTTGGAAGCTGTGCTCCGCTACTGGATGTTACAGACGCTTGGAGAATCTTTTTCTGGGAATGGCTGTGTCGCTACAGAGTTTGAGAGTCTGCAAGATCGAAGCTTCATCAGCTTGCTCGAGGAGCCACAGGACCTTTACCATGTCTGATTGTGGCCATACAGAGCTCATAGAAGGATGGAATGGAAGCTGGAGAAGGTTAGAAGACTGTTAGACAGCTTTTTGTAGCCGCACCCCAGAACTGTGCGTCAATACTATTGGCCCAGGAGATCAAGTCGTTCGAGGCAGCTGAGATCTCCAATAGTGGAGGCGAAGCGCATGGCATGGCTTTGCAAGCAATGGCATGGCAGTCGGAGGATGAGCCCAGAGCTCAGGCTGTGGTCCCTTGTCAAGTGAGCAATGAATGGACATTAAACCAGACAGAGAGTCTTGTTTGCGCGGAATCTTTCGCTACTGGCCTTGATTCTGTTGCCCACACGCCCTCTGCCGCCAGAGTTTTTTTTGCCTTTGGGTACCTAGTTGTTGGTAATTTTTTCATGCCCTCTGATATTTTCCTTGCACTTACCTTTTTGTGAGCTTCTTCGTAATATTAGATATTTGTACAGTTGTCGCAAATATCTGGATGCTGGTGCTGGTGATATGGGAGCAAAGCACATTCAATACCTACCTCACTTTACCTAGGCCCAAGGTCGGCCAAAGCTCTCATCCAGATCTTCGAGCTCAGCTTCCTCGGCAGCACCGCACACCACACACTCAACGACTCACACCCTCCTCTTGCCTCTCTCTGGCCGTTACCTTCTTCGCTATTGCGTTGTTGCTCTTATTACTCGCTCACACGCTTTACCCAAAAGGCGTCTTTGCCTCCCACCTTCTTCCGTCTCTTTTTTTTTTCGACCTCCCAAGCTCCTGTCATCTTTACTTACCTGCACCTACCTACCTCTACTTTCTTCCTCCCACTCACCCTCCTTCCCTCCATCATCCTTCTTTGCAACCCACCTTTTCTCCAAAGAAGCGACCTTCTCGATCGAATATTTCTGTTCGCGTCTTATCCAACTTAGACTCTTCAACATACGGTTATCGATATTTTTAAACAGAGATTGGATTCATCGCTCTCTCAGTAACTGCCTCCATCACCACCTCGATCGACGCCCCAATCGTGTACGCAACCACTGTCGCATAATTGGCCCAAGTTCGAAACGGTTCCCGTAGCAAAGCTTGCCCATGCTCAAAGGCAGCTCATTTCATTGTCCATGAGCTGCACTTTGAAATGTTACGGTTTTTGCATAGCTTCATTGTCACCAATTGATCTTCTCGTTGAAAGCTGAGCTTCATCGCTATCATCTCTTATCTCGCTTCTCAGTCTCTTATCGCTATAGTACCCCCCGCCAGCAAGCCATCACGTATGGTGGGGTCAAGATGCCGCCTCGATCATCTTTGACGTCGTCTTTCTCTATTACAGACTCCAACAATGAGGTAGTCTGCCCTCTTCGCAACCAGGATGGCTCCAGCTGTCGCAAGAGATGCATTGGTGTAAGTCCTTGGGTCTTGCCTTCGTTAGCTGTTCTGCCCTGTCTTGCCCTGCAGCCAGGCTTGAATTGCCATTGCTGCACCCACCCACCTTACATCGTCATGTCTTACCACCTGCCGCACTTGTTCCCAACTGAGGAAGCACGTTCCCGTAACACCATGCAACGGTACCCATTCGATTCTAAATGTCCAATTGCAGGAAAAAAGATATCGTTCCATGCAGGAGCATATCCGCCGCGCACACCCCGAGCACTACATCTCGAAGCTTCCAGCTACAGAAGAGAGCTTCCTGTTAATGATTAACACTCCACCATCGGAGCGACGCCCTTTAGATCAGACCTCAGCTCCAAATGCTCAGGGTTTGTCCCACTCTCACTCCAGCCTGCCCCCGCCCATTGACCACCTTCAAGGCTTTCACGAGCGACACAACTATCATCGCGACGAGTCGAGTAATCCGGGCACTCCGCGCCTTCTAGATGATTTCAGTAATGGCGGGCCGGTTTCAGGCCCAATGCTTGGCACAGCCAGTGCCGCTGCTGCCCTAGCCGAACTTCATGGCGTCAAGAGTGAACGCGACATGGACTTGGACGGTGTGAGTGAAATGCCCTTAAAAGAAATCAAATCATCGCCATCCAGGGCTAATGATGCGTAGGAATACTATTCAGACATGGATGTTCGACGTAGGCCACGGACATCCATCGAGCTGCCGCCTCTCAATCTTTCCAATCATGATATTACTAGCGACCCTTATTCATCTGCCAAATCTAATAGACAGCGCGACTTTCTCCCTTCCATTCTTGCAAACTCACCACCTGGAAGATCCTCAACACTCCCACCTCTTCAGCGTTCTGTGGGACCTAATCGGCCTCGCAAACAGTCTGTTACAAAGCGAGGGCGAGAGCCTCACCACAAAAAGAAGAACTCTAAAGGTTCTGCAACTGACTGGTTACGCCGAATTCAAAATGAAGAACGATATAGACCAGGTAATGATCGGAAGGCTTTGTCAGCAGAACCATCCGCAGACTTCGGGAAGCGGTGGGAAGATCTGATCGATGCAGCTGATCAAGCCGCTTCTGCTGCTGGTGATATAGACGAAGACCGTACTCCTGTATGTGCACCTACTGATGATAGTCGCCTTTCCACTGTTGAAATGACTAACAAGCTCTCAGATCCCTCAGTCGCCTGTTTCGATGCATAGATCATCGTTACCGCCCTTTTCCCACCAGCCTCAATTTCAGCCGGCCAGTTACCAAGCCTCGCCTCTCCAGCAGGCTCTCACGCCTCCATCATATGGTCAGGATGCTGTAGAGCCATTTCCGTCCGTGGAGAGTGGTGAAAGCGGCGACAACTTTCATATGGGAACCCGGGGGCTTTCTGATTCGTCACCAAGATATTCGGCCCAGAATATTCAGATATACTGCGCTGCCTGTCAAGGATTCTCTCTACTCAAGGATTCGTATGCATGTACCGAGTGTATCTGTGGCCTGTGCCCAACTTGTGTGGAGGTTCTCATGACAGAGCATGGAGCAAGAAGGAAGTGTCCCCGCTGTGCTACAATTGGCGGGCGGTTCAAGCCTTTCCAGCTCGACATTAGATAAAGGGTTTTCCGAAACTCACATTCCATTACATCGGCCAAGATTTCACGCATGGGTTTCTCTGACGGTTAACATTATACATTGGGTTTGGCGTTCTGGCATATGACGGAAGTCAAATGATCTTGCACATGAGCAAGACGGAAGGCGAATTACGACACGGGATCGATACCCATTGTGCCAAGCGACTCAATGTTCATTCATTTCAATGTTGGGCTTTGCCCTGCACACTTGGGAAAATTGCTATATATGGGACTTGGGTAAAGGAGTTTTTGCTAAGTGCTTTTTCTTGTTTTATTGGCCGTCTTCTTGCGACCATACAGAATTGGACGTCGGAGCTTATCATTGAGGATTTCTTTTTAGGACTATTTTCTTCACATGGTCAGATCGTTGGATCAAAATGCCCCCACCACTATCAATCGTTACAGGCTAAGTAGTCAATATGAATATGAACGCAAGTGTTCAACGGAATTGTTATGGTTACACTTACAAGATTAAGGTGTCGGTTATAAATGATTATCTTGGTGCTCATAAGAAGGCGATGTGTGTGAATCCTTAAACCGGTACAAAAGAGCTACAAAACCAGAACCGTCCAACGCCACAGATAAATAGAGACCATGCGTATCTCAACATTCCATACTACTTCTTTCCTTCCTTCTCTTTCTTCAACAAAATATCTCTCATCTGAGCTCTGGCGTTGCGGCTGCCGCCGAGTTTGGGGCCTTTGAGTACTTCCTCGGTACCGGCGCGCGTTGATTGGTTCGTTGCCTTCTTTTTGCGAAGCTGTCGTTCTGCTACATCCTCAAGGAATTGCTGCCGGAACTCCTCGGCGAGCCGCGCATCAGCGGCGCCATCCTGATCGGCAACTGCATTGTGGCTGTTTTGTCCTGGAGTCGGTTCGTATAAGTCGACTAGGAAACATGGTTTAGTAGCTAATTTGAGGGACATGGGTATTAGGGACGTACGTCTTGTTTCATGAAGGATCTCGTCAACGATCTGATCTCGTTTCAGGGCGTCACTGTCTCGACGGTTTCGCGGACGCCATGGCGTGCCATCCCTTCTAAGTCTAGGCTTCTTGGCTCTTGGTCCGCTGTCTGTAGAACTATTTCCCTGAAGAGCGTTCTCACTTCGAGCAAAGTGGTCTTCGAGACTGATCTCCATCAGCTGGCCCTGCATTACTGCACGTCCACTCTCGTGGTTTGTTGTTGTTGCAGAAGGTTGCCGAGCCGGGTCTGATGCAGACGCTGATAAAGTATTCTGTGAGGTGTTTCCGCCCGCGCGATTATATAATCGGGATTCTATGTAATCCATCCTTGAATGATTAGTTGTTGCATGGTGAGGAAGAATGACAAAGACGGTGGTCCTCAACGTACATATGCTTGTCATTAAGATCTGTAAGTCTTCCCGTCTGGTGGGTAAATCTATCTGCAACTCCTTTCATGACGGGTTCGTTATTTGAAGTATCATCTGCGTCGTGTGGAACAAGAGCACGCTCGTTGTTCATATCGTCGTCTGGGCGGCTTGTGTTTCGAAATGCGACACCTCCAAGTCGGGCTCTTCGCGCATTGCGCAGCTTGAGCGCAGCAGCAACAGATTCTTCTTCATCTTGGGCGCGATCTGATGAGGCCTTTCGGGTGAGTTCGTGACAGGGTTCTGATGCAGGCGCAGTAGGATGTGATGATACTGTTTCTGCAACAGAGGCGTCATCTTCCTGGACGCGTTGGCGATAGGCTTTTCGTTTTTTGCCAGTGCGGAATCGGACTGGCTCTGTAGCCGGCTCCGAGGAGTGGACTTCCATAAATATCTCGATGTGTCTGCGCGCGGGCCCTGTAACAAGTGATGTCTTCGCGCCGCAAACAAGGGATAAAGGTGCTGGTTTAGTCAGTGGAAACGCACGGATTTGATGAGTGACATCAGTGGAGGTTTAGAACTTACCTTATCTTATCATCATCAACCTAATCCCCAACGCTCATGCACCTTCCTTCCATTGTAAGCGACCTATCAAACCCGACTTATCTATCCGCTAGGAACCTAGAAAGCAAGCAATTGACATAAAGGTTAGATCATGTCTCACAGGCGAAGAAAGTCACCGTGTTTTCATATTTATCATTGATTGCTAAGAAGCTCTAGCTCTTCTCCAACCCTTCCCAAGCATCAAGCTTGACTTTTATTCTACAATAACCTTAGTATATATCGCCTATTAAACTGTGACCTGCTAATATGTCGAAACGTGTGAGCCATCTTTCATAATGATTATGAAGCCAGAGCTAACCTTTTAAAAGGTCTATTTTGCCGTTGAGGGACGTGTTCAAGGTATGCCTGTTTCAACATGTTATGTAGTATTCACTCAAACTGACGTCATCTACCCAGGTGTTGGTTTCCGGTATGGTTCTCTGAGATAACAAATCCCGAGGCATCGCATCTGATGCATAGCAGGTATTTTACTCAGAAGAAGGCCCAAGAGTACGGAGTGACGGGATGGTGTCGAAACACGAAGGATGAAAAGGTGCATATAAGCCCCCGGCAAGTTGGCATTGGCTAATATAGAGCTTTCATAGGTCGAGGGCGAGGCTCAAGCCAGTGAAGAAATCCTATCGAAATTCTTCAAGGATGTAGACAATGGCCCAAGATCTGCTCGTGTAGTTAGAGTCTCCCAGGAAGATCGGCAAATCATCGAGGATGAGAATGACTTTGTTGTTACTCGTTAAAAATTGGTAATAACGAGGCCTGACACAAAGCATATGCAACAAAATCATGATTAAAGCCGTCCAATACTTGTATCAGTTTGTTCCACCAGATATAATCTGTGTTTCCAGAAAGGAATGCCGCAATATCACGTACTCGTGTACTCAACCATAGCGTGGACAGAAATGAGTTTCATCAAGACGAGCCTCGCATGTTACCATGCCTTAATTGTCTAAGCATTGACATTATGAGACACAAATTATCCTATCCTATGATACATTTAAAGCTACGCTAAAGGACTTGCTTCAACAAATATATGATGTGTTTGAATTCTTTGTCAAATTTCGTGCATTCTTATTACCAAGTTATCCTACTCCGTACCTTACAATCAAATCGTAGTATCCACGTGATCATTATCGGCTTGCTTATCTGGGTCTAACTCTCCAGTCGCAGTAAAAAGTCCAAGCATCGACAGATAACTTACAAGTCAACACAATGGCGGAGGATCGAGAGTACGATGGGTATAACCCAAATCCAAAGAGGAGACGACTTGATACACCTCGACAAAGATTTCAGAATGATTCGCGCGCCTCGACTCCCCACAGGGCACAATCGCGTTATGCTTCTACACCACCGCCCCGAAATATAGGACCGACCGAGGAGGATTCGAAGGCGTTAGACCGAGACTGGTACGGAGGTGATGAATTTGGCGGTCACAGTTTTGGAGATGAAGCCCATAACCCATTCGCCTCCTACGACTCCTGGGAAGGACAGCAACAGGAAACCGCCCGACACGAAAAGATGACTAGTCGTTTCGACGCGCGGCGAGACCAGAGGAACCGAGAGAATGATGCTTGGGAGACGAACCGAATGCTTCAATCAGGCGTCGCGCAAAGACGGGATATGGCATCCGACTTCATTGACGATGATGAGTCGATTAGAGTTCATCTTCTGGTACACGATCTACGGCCACCCTTTCTGGACGGACGAACTATTTTCACAAAGCAACTAGAACCAATTCCAGCTGTCAAAGATCCTCAGAGTCATATGGCCGTTTTCAGTCGCAAGGGCAGTAAGGTAGTGAAGGAAGCAAGGCAGCAGAGAGAACGTCAACGGCAAGCCAAGGAAGCCACAAGCATGACCGGAACGACTCTTGGAAACATTATGGGTGCAAAAGAGGAAGACGGCGATTCTGCACTGCCAGTACCTGCTGAGGATAACGCCGACCCGAGTGAGCGCAAGGGTAACAAATTCAGCGCACATATGAAGAAGGCGGATGGCGCGAGTAACTTCAGCCAGAGCAAGACCTTACGGGAGCAACGGGAATATCTGCCTGCGTTTGCAGTTCGTGAAGATCTTCTCAGTGTCATTAGAGAAAACCAAGTTGTTATCTGTGTTGGTGAGACAGGTTCTGGCAAGACGACACAGCTGACACAGTTCCTCCAAGAGGATGGATATGGAAAGACGGGCATGATTGGATGTACACAACCGCGACGCGTGGCTGCAATGAGTGTAGCAAAGCGTGTTGCTGAAGAGATGGAGGTTGAGTTAGGAAGCACGGTCGGTTATGCGATTCGCTTTGAAGACTGTACCAGCAAAGAGACAGTCATCAAATACATGACTGATGGTGTTCTCTTGCGAGAATCCCTCAACGAGCCTGATCTAGATCGATATTCATGTGTCATCATGGACGAGGCCCACGAGCGTGCCTTGAACACAGATATCCTAATGGGTTTGTTTAAGAAGATTTTACAGAGGCGTCGCGACCTGAAGCTCATCGTCACTTCGGCCACCATGAACTCGAAACGCTTCTCAGACTTCTTTGGTGGTGCACCTGAGTTCATCATTCCTGGACGAACTTTCCCAGTCGACGTCATGTTCCATCGGTCTCCCGTCGAGGATTATGTGGACCAGGCAGTTCATCAAGTGTTGTCAATTCATGTTTCAATGGGCCCTGGCGATATTTTAGTATTCATGACAGGCCAAGAAGACATCGAAATCACTTGCGAGCTTATCCAAAAACGACTTGATGCCCTCAACGACCCCCCAAAGCTGAGTATCTTACCAATATACAGTCAAATGCCTGCAGATCTGCAAGCAAAGATTTTCGACAAAGCTGCGCCTGGTGTCCGAAAATGCATTGTTGCCACCAACATTGCTGAAACTAGTTTGACGGTCGATGGTATCAAATACGTCGTGGATGCTGGCTACTCCAAGATGAAAGTCTACAATCCGAAAATCGGCATGGATACGCTTCAGATCACACCCATCTCGCAGGCCAACGCCTCGCAACGTTCAGGACGAGCCGGTCGAACCGGGCCAGGAAAGGCCTTTCGACTGTACTCAGAAAAGGAGTTCAAGGAAGATCTGTACTTACAGACTATTCCTGAAATCCAGCGCACGAATCTTGCTAACACTGTCTTGATGTTGAAATCTCTCGGCGTCAAGGACCTCTTGGACTTTGACTTTATGGACCCTCCTCCGCAAGACACTATCACAACATCAATGTTTGACTTATGGGCTCTTGGTGCCCTTGACAACCTTGGTGAGCTTACTGATCTTGGAAGGAAAATGAGTGCTTTTCCCATGGACCCCTCGCTGGCCAAGCTTCTCATTACAGCGGAAGAATATGGCTGCAGTGAAGAGATGATTACCATTGTTTCTATGCTGTCCGTGCCAAACGTTTTCTACCGACCAAAGGAGAGACAAGAAGAAGCTGATGCTGCCCGCGAGAAATTCTGGGTGCATGAGTCAGATCATTTGACATACCTCCAGGTTTACACAAACTGGAAGGCCAACGGTTACTCCGACGGTTGGTGTGTTAAGCACTTTCTGCACCCGAAATCTTTGAGGCGGGCCAAGGAAATTCGTGAACAGCTTTTGGATATTGTCCGTATGCAAAAGATGGAATTGACAAGCTGTGGGATGGACTGGGACATTGTCCGCAAGTGCATTTGCTCGGGATACTACCACCAAGCAGCCAAATACAAAGGCTCAGGCGAATACATCAACCTGCGCACCAACCTCGGCGTGCAGCTGCACCCAACAAGCGCATTGTATGCAGGGCACCCACCGGATTACATCGTTTACCACGAGTTGATCCTCACTTCCAAGGTCTATGTTTCAACAGTGACAGCCGTGGATCCCCACTGGCTTGCAGATCTCGGTGGTGTCTTCTACTCGGTTAAGGAAAAGGGTTATTCGGTTCGGGATAAACGAATCACTGAAACAGAATTCAACCGAAAGATGGAGATTGAGGCCAAGATGGCTGATGACAAGCGGAAGGACGAAGAAAGGAAACAGATAGAAGAAGATCGGACTCAAAAGAAGAGTAAGAAGATAGGGGCAGACGGTAAGAAGTTTGTAACACAAGGTGCAGTCAAAAAGCCTGTCATAAAGAGACGTGGTAGGGGGTTTTAAGCGGCGCCTCGGATGAGTTTCTATTATTCTAACCTAGGTAAGCCTGGTTACTTGTAGCTCTATAGAGCCAGTCATTTCAGGCTCATGGTCATGTCTTGATAAATCCTAGCATAGTTCTCACTTGCCTCAGTTCTTAGTATCATGGTATAACGGTTACTCGTAGCCTTGTGAAAACCTTTTGACAAGCCAACAAGTGTTAGCTAGTTTCTTGCATTCTCAGGACAGACTCATAGAGCAAAGCAACTTCATGCTCTAAGTACCAATGCCAGCACGATCTTATTAAAGAGTCCCTCAAGCTTATGCCAACTGATCTAAATCCTTTCATCGGTTTAGGATTGAAGTCCTGAGATTTCTTGCCTCCCTCCACTACCTTCTGGACCCCTGCCATCTAAGTGTTAGGTAGTGAACGTCCCCTAATGGGTAGGCCTCTTATCGATAAACCCCACTAGAAATTTTGGGAGAAATTTATCTGGGCGCCCACCTACTGATGCAAGCAGGACTTTCACAACACCATTTTAAGATACCCAGACAATCACCATGTCTTCCATGATTACAGCCGCACAGTGGGTTCCCAGGGGCTTCGCTGCGCCTTTCCCTCAGAAGTATACCCTGGATGAGGCAGAGTTTGAACGGATAGCGGAGCTTGCCAAGCTTCAACTGGACGACGCCCAAGAGGATCTCGAGGAAGCTGAAGCTACGCAGAAGGGAACGAAGGCTAACCAGACCACGGGCGATGAAGAGGACTCGGAGATGAAGATTGATGAAGACAAACCGGCCGAGAAGACAGAGTACGTAACCAACAAGTATCTGAGAAGAAGGACAGGAGACTGACTGAAGGCCTCAGGATCAGCCTTAATGATGATGACCTAAAAGAATATGATTTGGAAAATTACGACAATGACGACGACGAAGATGTGCCTGGAACCGGCGAGGGCATGGGCATGTTTGGTAACATCAAGTCGCTGGCATACTACGAGTCGAATAAGGATGACCCCTACATCACAATTGATGCCGACAAGGAACAGGAGGATGAGGACCGGGAAGAGCTCCAGATTCTTGCGACTGACAATCTTATTGTGGCTGCCAAGGTGGAAGACGAGATGGCGCACCTTGAGGTTTTCGTTTACGAGGATGAGGCTGACAACCTTTACGTCCACCACGACATTATGCTGCCAGCCATTCCTCTATGTGTCGAGTGGATCGACATGCCCGTTAACAAGGCCGGTGTAGAGAAGGACTCGGCAGGTAACTTCGTCGCCGTTGGCACAATGGACCCCGATATCGAGGTGTGGGATTTGGACACCATCGACTGCATGTACCCCAATGCGATCCTCGGCCAGGGAGGCAACGAGGAGAAGAAGTCAAAGAAGAAGAAGAAGAAGTCCAAGAAGTCCAACGACGAATACCACGTTGACGCTGTCCTGTCCTTGGCTGCAAATCGCAAGCACCGCAATCTGATGGCTTCAGCCTCTGCCGACAAGACGGTCAAGCTGTGGGATCTCAACACGGCAAAGTGCGCCAAGTCGTATACTTATCACACCGACAAGGTGTGCTCACTTGCGTGGCACGCGAACGAGCCTACCGTTCTGCTTAGCGGTTCTTACGACCGAACTGTGGTGGCTGCCGATATGCGTGCACCAGATGCTAAGCCTCCCCGATGGGGCGTCGAGAGCGACGTCGAGAATGTGCGGTGGGATCCTCACGACCCGAACTTCTTCTTTGTGTCCACGGAGAACGGTGTCATCCACTACCATGATGTCCGCAATGCACCGTCCGACCCTACGGGCACCAAGGCTGTCTGGACACTTCAGGCTCACGACGAGTCTGTGTCTTCGTTCGACATCAACCCCGTGGTCCCCGGTTACATGGTGACCGGCTCGACCGACAAGACGGTCAAGCTGTGGAACATCCAGCCCACAGGGCCCTCTGTAGTGGTTTCGCGCAACCTCGACGTCGGAAAGGTCTTCTCCACCACGTTCGCGCCAGACCCGGAGGTTGCCTTCCGCCTCGCCGTCGCCGGAAGCAAGGGAACAATGCACGTGTGGGACACCAGCACCAACGCGTCGGTGCGGAAGGCCTTTGCTCAGCGGGTGCCCGAGCAGCGCGGGAAGGGTGAAGATCGCCTCGTGGGTGTTAACAACGATGACAGCTCTGACGACGACGATGAGGAGGATGAGAAGCAGGACGATGATGATTCGATGGATGAGAACTAGACGAATCTCTTGTTTATTGAAAATGTTTCGAACCAAGATATTGGGCAGATCTACCGCCTAGGTTGAGGTTGGATGAGATCATTGTCTCAGTGGACAATAGCGCGGCGGCCCCTAGAGAGTTTTGACAAT
Organism: Fusarium coicis; assembly: GCA_013781345.1. Taxonomy (NCBI): domain Eukaryota; kingdom Fungi; phylum Ascomycota; class Sordariomycetes; order Hypocreales; family Nectriaceae; genus Fusarium; species Fusarium coicis. The sequence continues at coordinate 10,349 of JAAOAJ010000130.1, read as the reverse complement.
GGTCAATTGTTGCGAAGATCATGTCTTGCCCGCTCTAACTTAGAGGGCGACTCCCGAGAAAAAGAGTACTCTGCATGAATGAAGCACACTGGCGCACAGGAACTGTTTCACAGCGATGGATATTGGGGGGGTTATAAATCGACTACCTTACTCCGTAGATAGACGATGTTTCTGAACAGGAATGGAAAAGTTGGATCTGATCTTCAAACAACCTTGGAGTTCTCTTTTTTTTTAGTGAGCGGCGGAACGAGATGAGCATAGAAACAGCATGGGAGCATGATAAGACAGCTAGCTGGTGGAAGGGGAAAATCAAGGGTCCTCTTGGATGGTCTGAGGTGGTTCGCGAACCAAGCCGTCATCTTTGGGTTGTCTGAGAACAGACGTTCACACGTCACAGGCGCTGAAAATAGGGCGGTGGCACTGAGTCGTGAGAATGCATTGTCAAGGGCCAGTCTCAGACAGTCCAAGACAAGACGAACGTGATGATTTGGACATTGCGAAATGAGACCTCTGTGCGCTGGGCCCATAGCTAGGAGTCGGTGGAAGAACGGATCATGTCAGTGCAGAACATCCACGAGAATATACTCCGTGATAAGGCAGTTAAGCGATAGGCATTACATGAAAGTGAGGGTTCTGAGGACATGACATTATATACTCAATATCATATCCGTATATCTACGGAATTTCTCAAGCTGCAGCAATTTACGTATTCAAGGTACCTTGTATTATGGCCATCCATCCTCTCAAAGTGGAGTGGAGGAGACAAAAGCTGTGACCATGCCATGTTCAAAAATTCGTTTATCGAAAGCGGAGGATCTACCAGCCCCCAAAACATACGGCATTAAGCAGGAACGGAGGGTCATGCTGGTTTTCTGCCTGTCTCATACGTATGTAGTCTCTACGGACCTACTCCGTAGACGCCATCACATCACAGTTCAGGGCTCTAGTTGGATCCGCTTGCGCAGGCACATGGGCCTGAAACAGGAGAAAACGGTAATGGCGTGAAGCTGTTGGCCCAATCAAGGACTTCTTGAGGCTTTTACGGAGTAGACACGAGTTGATTGAGGGGGACTGGTCAACCAGAGTTTGAAAGCTTGTTCCTTGATATGCCTGAGAAAGCTCTCATCATTTCCTGACCACGACTCAATGACTGGTCCTTTTTGTCAGGTAACTAAGACGAGACGTGGACGCGGTGTGGCTTTCGATTGCGGATGTACAATTCAGCCAGCCCATTTAGTCAGTTCCCGGTGATGATCTTCGACTTGGCTGTGTGTGAGCTGGTCATGCAATAACAACACATCACATACGAACGCATATTCTGCATCCAGTCAGCCAAGCTGTCAAAGAAGAATTGGGCGTCTGCACTGCACTGCAGACTGCAGTTGAGTGCTTGCATCCATGCCTGGCGATCGGTGTAACCCGATTGATAGAATAGAATTTTTCCATGTTGGCCCCGGTCATCACTCAAATGGGTTCCTCTGCTGGTAGCGCGCGGGCAGGCGGGTCATGTCGCCGCCGTGAATGGTGGGTGGGATAGGTTGAGGATGGAGGGTCAAGATTGATGGTGAATGGCCCAGCAAAGAGCTCCACGTTGGTGCGTGCATATATGCTACTGTACCTTTAGCTGGGAAACAAAGGCCTCACCATTTGGTTCCGGTCCACCTAGCTACTAACTGGGAAATCAAGGCAGAAGGCGAAAGAAACAAAGCAAAAGATGTTTGTTTCCAAGCTGTAACAAATTAAGAGACGAAAAAGAAACAATTAGGGTGCTGTAGGTACGCGTGTATCATCGATCGTGTATCACCATTGGCGTTTTTGGGCTTGATCGTGTACACCAATATTGTGCTATAGTTACAGAGTACTCACTGATGGCGATAACAAGTTGCAAGACATGGAAGTGACAAACACGCAATTGCTAAGAAAGAATCTGCACGACACCTGAGCCACGAAAGTTCAGACATCAGCTGTTTTTTTTTTTTTTTTGCCCTCACTCCCTCGCCCTTCTTGTTGGCGCTGGTTCGCGGGTTTTCCCACGCAGACAGACAAGAGAGAAAAACCCAAATCAGTGGACCGATCACTAAAGTGACAAGGGGTAGAGGGAGAGAGAGAATACACGCGATTGGCTAGCTTCATTGACGCGAGACCAGGATTCTTTGCTTCAAGTGTTCTTCTAGCCAGGGGCGTCGCCCAACGAGGGCTTAGTTGCAGGGACATGGGCCTTTGTCTAGGTAGGGATAGCCACAAGGGGGATGGCCGGGCCGTTGCAATGGAGCCCAGGCCAAAAGTCAAAGCCTGAGTTTAGCTGCCCTCCACTCCAATTCACAGCCCACCTACCCACCTCAGACTTCATGGCCAGGTGGGCGCTAAACTTACAGTGAAAGGCCGTTGCCCACCTCCGCTGAGTGTACTGGGTAGGTACTCAGGTCCTGTCCACTGCCCGAAGGTGGGCTTGGGTCCCCCATATCTTTTGTTTCATCCCCCGTCCCCACGCCTGCCGTTCAGTTCGATTCTCTCCATCTAGTTATTCTCAAGTGCTTGCTCGCTTGGCTTTCTCTCCTTTGCCTCCGTCTCTGTCCTTGTCTTTGTCCTTCGACAAGCTTGCATTGCATACGTCGGAAAAGGCCTGTATCTTCAATTCTTGTCGAAAATACGAAGTATCACGATCCATCGCTCCCTTGATCGTGTTTGCTTCTCAGTGTGCATTGATTCAACTCTGTATCTCTTGCCTCTGCCAGAACCTCTTTATCTTCCTTCATTTACACTCTCACTCTTTTGTTGTATCCCTTCGTCGCAGGATCGATCAAACAACCTCACGGATACCGACCGATACACCTATTTTCGACGTTGAACGTTCCCTTGCAACCACCACATTCTCACGTTGTCACTGCAAGGCCGGTCTACGTAAATCACTGTCTTTCTCGAAGAACGGACTCACTCACATCGAATCACGCCAGACGTTGATCTTCCGCTCCAGAATTCGGATCTAACACGGACATCTTATTCATAAACTCCAAAGGACTGGACTCCTTGTCTCACTACGCATTCAACGTCAACCGAAATCACCTCACACCAACGCTCCTTGCTCGCTTGTCTGGCAATAGATCCAAGCAAAACTTTCCTCAAAAAGAAAATTGGTGTCAAGTCAGTGGCACGAACCTTTCGACGATCCCATCTGTCACAGGACGTTGTTCATTAGCAGCAACTCCTCGTCACCCCACAAACTCACTTAGAACCCGAACAAAACCCAAAAACGGAAAGACGTAACTCAGAAACCAAATCTTCAACCATGTCCCTCTCACGCGCTTTCACAACTAGGAAGGCCAAAATGGCTGGCCAGACCGAGATGGGAGAGCAACAAGTTCAAGTGCCGCACCGTAGTAACTCGGCCCGCGATAGACAGCATCCTATTCTACGACACCAGATTTCTGCTCCACTTCAGCTTGTCCACACAACCAACATGCTTTCCTACAACGCTCCCGATATCCCGCATGCTGCTCTCCGCAGCAAGTCCTCTCTTCGTTCCGTTGGCGAAGAATCCGAGGCTCCTTCAACTACGGAGTCAACTCCCCCTACGAGCCCGGATGTATCTCCTGTCGAAGAGTGCCCAGGTCCTAAACCGAACCATCTGTCAACCTATTTCAGTGTCTTGGACAAGCCAGCTGTCCTGCCAAAGATCTCCGAGGCGCCTGCAATTCCTAAGCGTTCGCCTTCGCACACTAAGCAGAACTCATACGAAGCGCTCGCCCGTCAACGGTCCACCTCGCAGATGTCCAGGGACTCCGAGCACTCGGTATCGACCAAGGCCAGCTTCACCTTTTCACGATCATCGTCAACTTCTACTAGGGCGTCATCGGCTTCATACGTCTCTGCCAGCCAGGCCCAGAAGGCTCCCCCAATGCCTGTTCCAGCAGTCCCCGCAGTCGCTCCAGTTCCCCCGCCATCTTTCCAGCAGCGAGCCCTCAAGGATTCACACCCATTTGGTCACGAGCTTGCACAAGTCACTGAGCTTGCCGAAGAGTACAGCACCAGGCCGACGACCAAGGAGGATGAGGAGGACCACCGATTCATGAGGTCCAGAGGTTTGAACAAGTTCTCTCCCGAAGAGTATCTCAGCGACGTTCAGAGCCTCATCCTCAGTTTCTTTCCTGAGGTTTCACATGCCAAACCTACGACGCCACAGTGGATTTGATCCAAGGACGCAGTCTTGACCGGCACTCCGGTTTCTTAATTCGAATTCGGCAGTACATATTTAATAGACTTTTTACGACCATGAGAAGGGGGTCCTGAGTTGGACAATGGCAGACATGACTAAAAAGGTACATAGTTGTTGGTTGCTCTACGGAGCGGCACCTATTCACTCGTTGAAGATTTTTCTCTTCGATCACTCTCTTTTGGTTTGGTTTGGGTTGCTTTGAATGAAAGAACCGTGTCTGATGTTCACATGCTCAAAGGGTGTTTGACTGGACATTGGTTTCAATGGGGCGTTTGATAGGGCCAGGGTGGAATGGGGACTGGATGGATGGACGGATGGACGGATGGACGGATGGACGGATGGATCTATGTATGGAATGGATACCTGTTTTCTTTTGCTGGATGATTTGTTTCATGAGGTTGTATCTAGATTGATACTCGGTCATGCCATCTACCTAGCTACTTACCTACACACTCGCCATAAGCGGCAATTTTTCCTTTCCACACTCCGATTTCCGTTTCTAGAGCGAAGATCTTGGTGCTACTGATTTGAGTTAAGTTGAAACTGCTGATCTTCAATCGTTGCAACAAACCGTCTGAAGGTTAAAAATACTTGTGCAGCAGAATGAGACATTGTGAAACTGCTCATCAATTAGCAACGAGCATTTTCATGCGGTGCTCGTTGCTTTTTTCTGCTGCTACTTGGACGGACTGCCTCTCTTGAACCCCGGCAATTGGACAAGGGCCGCTGCAGGATCGGAAACACGCCTCACTCTAACTCAAACAGCAATTTGGTATTATTAGAGTAGGGGCTCGAAAGACTGCTTGAGGATATCCAACTTTGGGCAATAAGTTGACGTAGCCCTTGATGTTGACTTGTCTATCTTTGCCCTTGCCCTCTCTCCTTTTTTCTTTTTTTTTTCTTCTCCTTTCTTTCATGTGTGCTCGTTGAGGTTATGAGTTTTTGGGCAGCTTCCCGTTGTGGCACCTAGGTTTTTTCCATGTGACGCGTATGGCTTCTCAACCTTCTTTGTTGAGGGTGTGAGGGATAAAAAATAAACTCCCTTACCTTACCTTGACAGGATGGCTAACAATACAATTCATGCTTCCATCTTATTCCCGACCAAGCTGCCATGGCAGAATTTCTAATTGTTGAGGCTGTACGGAGCACACAATGGTTGAGCCTTGTAACAGAAATCATCTAGGTTGGTATCTCCATACTTAATACATAAACATGAACATGAACTCACGAAAGCAGGATCAGCAACTGAACGTCTCACAATACACTCCTGCCGTATATCGCAAAGCTAATGCATACATATTCTGGAATAAAATTTAGCTTCGTTCATTCAATCGAACCCGGGCATTTGAGTCATCGTTGCGCCAGGTTTATCTTGAAGGGATAAATACTTAGGTTGCTAATGATGTAGGCTTAACCTAGACCACTTCTCCTAGGTCCGAGATTCCTAGATTTTTCCAATCCGAAATATTTCACTATTGATTTTGACCAATGTGTTTCTCATGATATACTCACGTCTAAACCAAGCCGCGCTCGTAGATGCCCTTCGCGGCCAAACACTACATATTCCCAATCTTCAGAATTTCTTCCGGGGTTGGCCCAATCCTCAAGGTCAGCTCAACCGCCACCATGAGCATGTTACGCCAATCGTCAATCGAGCGGTTGAGCGCATGGCTGTAGCATATCCGTTGATCGCCCGTCGAAAAAAGGACGACATTGCTTATCTGGCTTGTTCACTATATCCCCAAGCTCGTAGGCGGCAGATCGAGGCTTTGACTCTCTACACGACGTGGCTCGTTTGCTGGGATGATGCTGTTGACGCTAACGAGGGCGATCTTGCGGGTGACTTTATGCAAGCAGAGCGTTGGAGGGAGCAGACTATGCGCATGATGCGTGAGGCATTGGCCGTTGATGAAATGAACATGAGTGAAGCGGATGACGATCCCATCAATGGCGTGTTTAGAGAGTTCGGTGCGCGGTTCTGTCAGAAGGCGCCTAGTGATCAACGGCGCCTCTTATACGATGAGATCCAATTCTTCATCAACAGCTGCGCAGCCGAGCAGAAACTTCGTTTGGCCAGCCGCATACCTGATTACGAGCCGTACATGAAAATGAGGATCGGAACTGTCGGCGGGAGAATGCTCTGCAGTCTTGTACCATATGCAACAGACGAGAGGCTTCCAGGAGCGTTATCGTCAGCTCCAGAGATCGTTCACCTGTGGAAACAAGTAAGCATTCTCCAGAGCTTGATAAACGATATGCTGTCGCTGAAGAAGGAGTTACGGACTGACTGTGTCATTAATGCCATCGCAGCCATCATGGAGCCTGGCATGAGCTTGGATATTGTGGTTGCTAAGCTGGAGGAAAGGATGAAAATGGCAGTCAACGACTTTGACGACGCAGCGAATACGTTGCTTCATAAGACTGAGTTTCAAGAACAAATACACACTATCGTGAAGAGATACGTTGATGGATGCCGTTCCATCGTCACGGGCACACTTGGATTCACGTACGAAGGCTTTATCTCTCCGTCAACGCCAAAGCTGACTTTTCACAGGTTAACATCGCCCAGATACAACATACAAAAACTCATAGAAGAAGACGGGTCATTAAAAATTACACTTTAAAGTTTCCCGAAGGACAGACCAAACTATACCCTAGACCATATCCCAACTTTCTAATGATCCCTGCCTCAATGGATGCATAGGTAAAAGAAACGCTCACAAGAGCTCAAAGGTGTTATTGCCCCTGGTTTTGCGACGACACCGCCTTCACAAGGTCTGTGATGGTAACAATCCGATACCCCTGCCGCCTGAGTTCAGGAAGAACAGTGCGCAACATGGGCACAGTCCACGATCTCCTGTCGTGGCAGATAATGATAGCTCCCGGGTGAGCCATGCTCAGAATATGCTTCGCGTTGGTGTCGGGGTACGGTATCTGGGGGTCGTGAGGATACACACTGCCCAGAGTGATGCGAAAACCCTGGTTTCCCAACACATCTCGCATCCGCCTGTTGAATATTCCAGATCCTGGGCGGAAGTAATTGTTGGGGAGGATCTGACCGTTAGCGGCGTATGCCTCCGTCAGCATGTCCTTGACGAGGTGGACTTCCTCCAGCAGCTTTTGGTTACTGAGTGACTTGGAGGGCTCATCATGCATGGCATGGTTTCCCAGCTCATGCCCCTTTGCAACCAAATTGACGAGCTTATCCTTGCGACCCTCAACCTGAGATCCTATGACAAAAAACGTAGCATGGGCATCATTCTCCTCCAGGACTTGCATGATATCGTCGGTGTGGGTGGACGGCGCATCGTCGATAGATAGGGCTATGATCCTTTGGTCGGTGGGCTCTTCGAAAAGGACGTCGGGGTACTTCCTCCGCAGCCAATGGATGAGGTATCTCGGAGGTTTGTAGACGCAATAGGCCGAGTAGAAGGGAAATATTAGGAGGCCTACGAGGACGAAGAGAGCTATAATGGTAGCCATGCGATTACGCCTGACCCTTCGCCGTAGCTTGGTGGGGAGGCGGAAAAGGGAGGATCGGGCCATTGCCCCGGGGCATTGACTAGGGTCAGCTGCGGCTGCAAGTCCCAGAAACGAGACTCTGCAGCCTGCACATGCTCCCTCTTCTCAAGAGGGAGGGATGAGGTTGGTGATAAGTGTGCGGTGGTGTTATTGTTGTTGTAGAGGTTGGATACAAAGAGACCGGGAGGCAGCGAAAAGGGGATGAGCATCATGGTCATGGCGTCTCATGCAGACGGGAACCCTTTACGCTCCCGCTCGCGCTTCTGCAGCGTCTCTTTCGACCAATGGAAGACAAGCCTAGAGCCAAACCCCTGCGCTTGGCGCGGCACAGAGAAACATCGTCGGGGGACGTGCACAGGGCTGACACCTACACAGCCCAGTGGCACAGTTGATCGTTTCTGAAAGCGCAGCAAGCCAAGCAAGCACATCAGTTACGCTTCTAGCAACCAGCTCCAGCTCCAAGATTGGCGAAGGTTGTCAAGCGCCTAAACCCTGTTTCATATCCTAATTTGAGCATTCAAGCGCGGCTCTGGTTCGTTGCTCAGCCCTATCGCGCTTGAGACAGCTCTCAGGTCCTCTGGGCGGTTGTTTCGGAGGTTTAATCATGCAGCATGTGGCTGCATTGGTACCCGGGATGGCTGAATTAGCTGGCCGGTTCGCCTATAGCCGATCGGGAGGCGCTCTTGCCGAGAGAACTGAGTATTAGTGACGGTGTCAAGTTTTGTTTGCTGCTTGGTTCTCGTGATGCCCTGGTTTTGGCGGCCTCCGAGAGTCATGACACGAGCTGTGAGAGACTTGTGATGGCTAAAGAGGTGAATAATTCCTGGGAATTTGTATCTGAGACAATCGTGATTCTCAAGTACCTACCTATGCTCTGTGTCCCATGTCAGCTGTTCTGTCTCTGGAAAGGGCTTCAGATTTAAAGCTGTCCCATAGCAATCTAGGTACTGTACTTGCATCGACAGGCTCCCTCAAAAGTCTTGACGAGACAAACTTGGATCAATAATAAATCGCGTGACGTTGGATTGGATTGGATTGGATTGGATTAGTTGGATGAGCCTCATAATAGCAACCCAGGGCCTCCTGTATGTATCCATCCTAGGAAAGCCATCTAAATTTGATACCAGAATAAGGCTAGCAACAACTTCGGCGGCCTGCGAAGACTGACGTCTTTGTTCCAATTCCCTGCATAACGTTCTGACTCTAGCCTGCATCCAGTAAGCTTGCTGACGGCTCCAGGGGGTCCCAGGCCCTTGGAGAGAGAGTTCCCCTGCACGGCCACGATCAACTACTATATCGCTGGGGTTCCGAGGAGCGGGCGTTTCTCATTGGCCGAAAGCTGCGGCCTCCCGGCGTCCCCGCGAATAGGGAAGCTTCAGCCACGACCGCAACTCGGTTGAAGCTTGCTTGAGAGTAGAGGCATCCAAATAATAGCAAGTGACATATGTCAAGGGAAATTTCAATACATCATGTTTAAAAAAGATGCATTCAGACTCAGGTTAATCTAGCCACTTGCTCATTCACTTCATCAAGCAATCCAGTCCAGTCCACAGGGACCTAGGTACCCAGTTCTATTTGACCATCGCTGTCACAAACTCTCCACTCAAACAACTTACACGCAATTGACCAATCATCAACGTCCTCACTCTCAGCAACCATGAGTCGTCCACAAGACCACCAGCAGCAGCAGCAGCGCCACTACGGCCAGACATACAACACAGACAGCTCTTGGAATTGGAGTGACGAGGCTGTCAGAGGCAGCTGGGATTCAAACTACAACTACCAGAGAACAACTTCAGCCAACACATCACCAAGAGACCAGTCCCAGGCCTGGAGGCGACCAAGTCCCCAAGCCTACGACAGACGCCAGACCATGGTCAACCAATGGCTCGGCCAACAGTACAGCCATGACCCCTCGAATGTAGTAGATGCTGTTTCTGATCTTACAACTCCCACGACATCTCCGGCCTTTAGCGACTCTCCCACGTTTCCCTCTCGAACTCAGGAAGCACCTCCATATCAGACACATGCTGTCACCAATGACTTTCTCGCACCGCCTTTGAGGACTTCTATCCCCCACCGACCGCATGATAGCTACTACCCCAGTGCTCCCCCAGCTTCCTCTCGAGGCTCTACATCTTACCGCCTTGACCACAGATCTGTAGACTATCGACACATGGAGCCCAGGTCAGCCGAGCAAGATCTTCGAGGAGTTGGCTCGTTTGCCGACAATGATCGCTCACGGTACGTCTACAACACACTGATAACAGGCCAACCCCACTGACTTATATCTCCGTAGCCGGGAAGTCAAGTACAAACCACTCAGCAATTGGTTTGGCCTCTGGTTACCCCCTCAAGAATGAGCTTGGCCACATCAACACACCCAAGATTCTACACCACTTCCACTTCAATGCTACGCAACGACCTCAAGCGCCCAGCTACAAATTCTGGAGAAAATGCATCTAGAAGAGTATTGTACTCTTCATTGCGCCTCGATTTCTCTCGTTTCATCTCTTTTTTCCCTCTCCTCTTATCTGCTCTTCTTTCCAGATTTCTCCCTCTCTCATCTCTCTAACACTGCCTGCCTGCCTGATATACATACATACATACATAC
>JAAOAJ010000129.1:0-17227 GCA_013781345.1 Fusarium coicis | reverse complement strand
AATTCAAATCACACCCCCCCCCAACTCAAGCCCATGAAAAAGCCGGCTTGAATTGAGTTGTTGGGAGCGTTGCCCTTACCCGAGGAAGCCTTGTAGAAAGCGACGAATACAAAAGTCGTATGAAACCGCAACACAAGCAAGATCACATATCAACGGAGCATGTATTTCGTAGCGGGTAACACATGACACTCGATACTGAACACCTACCTAGGTAAGGTACCTATGCCTAACCCCCTCCATTGCTACTCCGCACATTTGCTCGCATCGCGAAACGCTACAAACGAAGAAGTCCACCCTAAGTGAGACCTGCCACTGATGGCATCCAACGGCGGTGTACTGCTTCTATACACAAGCAAGATGGATATTCAAGAGCACGGGAGCATCGTTCGCCACCGGAGCCATTCCACGGAGAAAACCCGTGTTTAGGCAATATCTCTTGCGATAGCCATTCTGGTGCACGAGGGTCCGAAACATCATGTACCAAGCATCCCTCCTATGGATTCTAGCGTCACGAAAAATGTCTTCTTCACTACCCAGGACAAGCCCGAGCAAGCAATGAAAAACCGAGCCCGTGTAGTGTTTGCGTCACCTGGAGGCAGTGTAATACCAGGGACACTGTGGGCAGAATCATGTGCAAGCACAGAGGAAACTGCCCGAAAGCCAAAAATAGGAATAATCACGATTGATGTCCTTAGACATCTTTCAGAGATTAAACTGAAAAGAACAGATACTACACTTGATCTAAGCCAAAAGGCAAAGAGAGCTAAAGAGAAAAGGAAAGAAAAAAAGCGAAGCTTGACCGGGACGCGACAAGATTTTATAGAGCAAGCTAAAGGCGGTGAGTAGAGCTGATTGGCAGAATTTCTGGATAAGCCTGAGGTTCTACGTTCAGTTTGTTTAGGTATTCAGTGCAGGCAGCAAGCGCGAGCACTTGGGTCGGGGACGAGGAATGACTGAGGCAGCTACGTGCACGGCAACGTTTACAGAATCTTGAAATAATAATGGGTTCAAACCCAAGGTAGGGAAGGAAGAGAACTGGCAGTGGAGGTATCAGAAGCTCGGGGTTTCTTGGCATCTCTGAAGGGTGTAGTACGAAATATCCTAAAGGAATTTTATTTTATATGTAATTTTTATCAGAATAAAAAAAAAAAGCAGAAATGGACTGGCAATGAACTCGGTAGTTAATGAAATATGTGAAATCCGGAAAATACAGATATTCATGATAAACGGGCAAAGGGAAACTGTGGACCGATTCAATATACCAACAGCACCTGCGACCGCTCGTGATTCTTGATCCATCTACAAGAGCACGCAATACCTAATATGCAGGAGATGCAAGTGCTCTTCTTAGCCACAAATACGAGGCAACATGCACGATTTCTTTTCAATTCTGTACTTGAATTGGCACCGTCTACCGCGATATAACAACCTCCCCCAAGATATGTCCTCGATCGTAAGCTAAAACTAAGTGCAGTAACAGAGCATGTCTTCCACCTACATCCAAACGCCATATGCTGGGAGCATCCTCCCGAATGCTTACCTTCTCAGCCAGATCCAGCCTTTGCTATGCGTGAATACCCATCAATCTTCTCATGTAAGCGGGTGTTACTCACGAACTCATGGAAACCTATAACGCCTCTTTGTCCCGTACTCTACAAATAGTGCATTGTTGTATTGTGTTGCATACGCATACGAAACGCAACGCTGGTATCAATCTTCAACTAGTTCTCCCTCTTCATCTTCTGAGAGCTTGGCTCGTTTCTCCGCTCTGTCACTCTGTTCCTCACCATCGTCAGGCTCTCTTCGCTTGAGTGGTGACCTCGGAGGCCTTCCGTTCTCGTCATGCCGAGGCTGAGAACCCTCGTCTCTCTCCGGGTCTCGCCCTTCACCATCCTGAGCAGCGCCGTTGACTCTAGAGTTCACACCAGGGCTGCGACTCGCCCGGTCAAGTTCCAAGGGGGTACCGGTCGTTGACGACAATGTGTCTGGTTGGCTCAATAGAGTATCACCGCGTTTTCTAGTGTTCTCGAGATGGAATGCTGGTGATGGTAGCGACGGGTTCTGCTTTCTAAGCGGATTCTCCGTATAAAACTGGCGCATCACCTCGATAGCATGAGAACAAAGGACCTCGTCACCCTTGAGGAGCTTCCACCAGGGCTCGCCATTGATGTCTTCGATTTGTTGGTTCGCATATATGCTCGCAAAGAAGATGGCGCTGATGGCAACATCTCGAGGTCCTATCAACAGAGGGATCGACGTAAGGCAAGCATCATTGCAAAAAGCCCAGGCCGCTTGTCGTAGATTCTTGTTATGAACTATTCCAAGCTGATCGAGCAACTTGAATAAGTGGTGGTAGGGGTTGTCAACCATCAGATCGAAAGTGAGTTGCTCTAGCATGACCTCTTCGTATGTGAGAATACTGTCTCGCCATCGCCAGTACTCTTTGCTCTGCTCATCAATAATGAGCTTCGCGTTCTTTTGTGCAACTTTTGCTACGGCGATAATGATGTCCTTAGTCTTGCGGCAGTTCTCTTCGGTCTTGTTGGCTAGAAAGAGGGCCGTTGCTGCTATGTTCTTGATTAGAGATGTTAGCATATAGAAAAGAATTGCATGTTGCTCAGTCAAGAACAGTCTTCCACAGCTCAAAAGAGATGTTGGAATTTTAAGATCAGGTGGGAGAACTCACGTAATGATGAATTCCACCCTTTTCTTGGACCATGTGGCAACGCATGAAGAACCGATGGAAAAACACTCCTGCCACCCACAGCGTAATCTGAGGGAGATCCAGCATGACGCCCGCCTGGTAGATGAAGTTGACGCCCTTGGCCCTGCGCATCCTCTCTTCCGCCGGCGAAAGACCCTCCACTATGCTAGGTGTACTTCGCACTTCGTCCGACGTAAAGTTCCATTGGTTAAGAACAGCCACTGGAGTTTGCGCACCGGATCGGGCTGGTGATTCTTGGGCTTGTCGGGCTTGGGGTCGGGGGGGAGATGTTCGTGTCGAGTGCTGCGGTGGAGTTGGGACTGCTGGAGGAACGGCATCACGACGCCGGGGAGATCGTGATCTCGAATCGCGCTCAGGTCGAGGGTTTGCGGGGAGGGTCGGGGGCTGATACCCTTCCCTGGGAGGCCTGTAGCGATCGATGCTCGCCATGGCCGGTGGTCTTGAATCGGGATAACGATAATTGTAGCGCTGATAGAAAATGGCTCGTAGAAGAGGGTTGCGTGGGTCTGAGAAAGGGGTACCAATGATTAAGGCACGTAAGATGCGAAGTTGAAAGTGATGCGAAGAGTAAGTTAGCCGGCACTGCAAGGAACCTGATCTAAGGAAGTTGAGGTTGGCGTTTGACAGCAGGGGCAATAAACTAGAACCAAATTTGGGTAGCGTTATCTAATCACAGCACAGGAGGGTGGACACATGATTCTCCAATGGGTGATAGTAGGAACACCCAACTCAACGGATGAAACAATAGAAACTCCCCACTTTGGATGAATGGGGAAAGGCCCATTTCTGGATGATTGTTGGATTATTGGTGCTTGATTGCTTGCTCATTCTTTGGTTCTTATTTATTCTGGCTACCTATTATTATGAATCTTTTGGGGTATCTCATAGTAGCTTTTGTTTGTCTTGTTCTACCCAGATCTATTCTTCGTCAGTGATGCCCTGACGTTAGACTCCCTCGCCATCATTGCGACCCCATAGTTTGACTGTGCGATCATGGCCTCCACTGACAATCCACTTGCCATCTCTGCTATAGTCGACGCTGGCAACTGGGCCTGTATGGCCGCTGAGCGTCTGCACTAGTGTCCAGTCGTCTGCCGAGAAGATCTTGACATTTCTATCAAAGCCGCTTGACACGAAGAAGGTGCCCGACTTTTTAGGTAGCTGCGCGCCCCTCTCATCCACACCAGGTGGAACACCAGTGAGAGGGTCGTCGAGACCTTTGAACCAACGCATATCAGAGACAGCACTGGTGTGCGCACCAATACCGCCTGTCCTTTGCACCTTTCGAACATCCCAACACTTGATCCAGCCATCAGCCGAGCCAGATAGTACCCTGTGTCCATCAGAGCTCCAGTCCAGCGCATGGATGGGTTTTATGTGTCCGTCCAGATGTCCATCCAGGATCATGACGGTACGTCCAGAACGCAAGTCCCAAATTCTACCTATGCTGTCCAGACCAGCACTTGCAAGTAAGGATCCGTCAGTGTTAAAACTGACAGCGTAGACACCTCTTGAGTGGCCTTCTTGAAGGAGAACCTCTGCGGTTGTTTCGACGTCCCAGAGGCGCCACGAAGTATCCTCAGAAGCAGAGGCCAGATAACGTCCAGAGGGATGAAACTCGATACGACACACTCGCTGTGAATGTCCTTCAAGTGTGGACAGGGGGGTATCTTGGTTCAGAGACCATAAATGAATCGAACCCTCAGCACCGCCTGACGCAAGGTTGACGGCATCAGGGGAAACGTTGTGTTCTGGCAAGGTAGATCCGGGAAACCAAGATAAGCCGCTAATCTTGTTGGTGTGACCGCGGAAGGTTGTCTTTTGGTTCAAGCTTGGTATTTCGACCAGCTTGACTTGCCCACCCCAGTTGCCTACAGCGACCAACTCGCTGTTGGGAGATATGCGAGTCATGCTGACATGACGTTCGCCAACCGTCTGACTGCCCTGGAGCTCAAATGCTTGTAATGTCTCTTTGACTTGTTTGCGAAACTTGACTTGGGTGCGTAGAGGGATCGTAGATTCAGCTTTCTGAAATCGAACCCTCTTCTTGGCTCGCGGCAGAGAGTATTCAGCAAGCTTTAACCGCGCCTGTAGAAGTTCAGGCCCACCTCTTGAGTAAAACTCCTCCTCCTGTTCCTCCTCTTGATCTTGGTCTCCAGCGTCCTCCATTGTAATATCACCATTCTCCAACCCTGTCATCTCTGCCTGGATGGTAAGAAGTTCCCGTAGTCGATCCCGACGATCAACAAGTGCCTCTCCGAATAGCGTGACTGGTTCACCCATCTCCCGAAGCTTCGCGCGGACTCGAGTATCATCGGTAGGGACTGCTATCGTTGCTGCTAGGCGTTTGCGATTGAATTGACTGAGGATTGCGGAAGCCTTTTCAGAAGGAACACCTGTTCCGCCCATTGAAATATCGTAGTCATGGTCATCGGGGACATCTTCTAATGCGATTCCTTGAGGCTCGGCGTCCTCGACGTACGCCTGCCGTGATGGGTGCATCATCTTTACTAGAGATGACCAAACGCAGGTCGATGATAGCTTCGCTTGTGGTGCACGAGCAGTGACGAGTTTGACAATAGTTGTCGTTGTATATAAGTTTTTTTTACTTTTTCTTTTCGACAATTGAAATTCAAGATATTGAATTTTGTCAATCGAGGGCTGATACTATGGTTGCAGCCTTGCTGTTTGGCGCGCGCTCTTGGATTGGTAGATGTGAAATTTCCCAGACGCGACCTTGAAGCTTCATATTGTGTCGGCAGTTTATTTCGCCGGCGGCCGACGTGGGTCTACATTAATCTGGGAGTTATTCATGTCAAGAAAGTAAGGTAGTCAAAAAGGGAAATTCACTACTAAAAGAGCCAACGAATTAACGGATCGAAAAGCGCCTGACTCGTATATCAAATGCTTGAATTTACCCTCCATGGTATTTTGCTTTGAAAGATAGTTGGGATGTTAGGTTGAAAACCACTACGTAGCATTAACCTGAGTAATCGTACTCAGATTTCTCATCCTGGGTGTTATCATTGGATCCAATGTTTAACTGGACCCTCAAGAATCACAAGCTAAAAAGCTTAACGAAGACCAACCATTCGCTTTTTGCGGGATCGATCACCACATGGCCCAGGCCTGTCAGATTAGTGGTAATGTCAGTGTCTCAAGACTCTCGGTCATCTTTCATGCCTTCTGATGCTGACATGAAGGACAGAATCTGGCAAACGAATGAGAGAGTGTCACGTTCAAGGTTGTTCGCTGCCTCCTGTTGACAGCACGGGGTCAGTCAAGGGAGTAAACAAAAGTCCTTTGCGCAACAGCCACAAATTACACAAAAAGGGGCAAATATCCGTACAATTATGGTTAATGCGACAATCTTTTTGACTCTCAAGTCTCACAGCCCATGTCTCATGCTTCGACACGAACTAGTGAATTCCGGATTCCAGCTGCCAGGTTTGATGCAGTGCATCCCCTGAACTTTCATGAGTTGTGTTAGCACCAGGGGTTATGTTCAATGGATGTATAGTGATATCCAAACTTGAGTGGTAGTTTGTACGGATAACGCCTGCTGACTAGGCCCCCCCTGAGCCTTTAATTCCTCCCCGCGTTCCAAGTGGACGCTTGGGCTACGAAGACAGGGGGTTTTGTTGAAGGTAGGCCACGGCCCATCCGACACCAAGACGGGCTGAATCATAACAGCCAATGCAAGTCCGCCTAAAAAAAGCCTAAAAAATCGCGGAGTTACAGCGCACCTGCTGAAATGGGCGCAGGGCTATGGCCACCAAAAAATCCTTGTTTTATTTTTCTTACTTGGTTTAATACCAGAAGGATCCGTTCTTTGTCTAGTCCCTCTCTCTTCTTTCCCTCACACCACACTTGGTGAACATCAGTTCAACATACCCACGACACTTATCCGCTGCCAAATGCATATAGCAAAGTCTGCCGTCTTCCGTACTTCTTTCTTCCGATACCAGATGCGTGTCGCGAACTTCTACGAGATCGAGCGTCACTTCGAATCACAGCCCCGCGCAGATCCGGAACGCCGACGAGGATTCCCTTGAATAGCACGACTATCTGCACTTGTCCACTGTCTGAGCTGGGCGAGCGCTGTGTGGTGTCGTTATCAGAGCATAACCGTGCCGTTTCTAACTCCCCAAATCCCAGACCACCACTTTAAATACCGCCCACCATGATAAGCCAGGCACCTGCCGCGGTCACTACTGTCCGCGGGTTCCAGACTACACCTGTAACTTCAGGCGACGAAGACTCCGACCACGGACACAGCGAGGTCCCTACTCCGCGGCGCAAGACTCCCGGCCGAAACCTCATGGTCAATGATGTTGTGAGCGCCAACTGCAGCCCTACCTTCCGTGCCCATCCCTCGCCCGCCATGTCGGGCATCGCCAAACTGCGCATGCAGATGGAGCCTCTGAGCCTTGATGGAGGGTCCCCATGCCACTCCATGAGTCGTGCTGGAAGTCAACAGGGTCTGGCGCTCGAGTTTCGAAAGCAAATGATCAGCCGTACGCACAGTCGAGAGGACGTTCGCAGCGAGGCTGGTAGCGAGATTTCAGACAGCTCTATTAGTTACGAGGTTAACCTCGAGCACGACTTTGCTAGCGAGAGTGTTCGGGAGCGTAGTGGATATCTCGAAACCCTAGAGGGCGGCCTTGCGCCAAACCGTAAGATGACGTCGGAGGACTTTGAACAGCTGCGATGTCTTGGCAAGGGTACCTATGGTACTGTATTGCTCGTCAAGCAACGCGCGACTGGGAGACTCTACGCTCAGAAGCAATTCAAAAAGGCCTCGCTTGTTGTCCACAAGAAGCTCGTTGAGCAGACCAAGACTGAGCGACAGATTCTTGAGTCCGTCAACAGACATCCATTTGTTGTCAAGCTGTTCTATGCCTTCCAAGACCAAGAGCAACTATACCTCATTCTTGAATACGGACAGGGCGGTGAGCTCTTCACCCATCTCAACACCGAAAAGATGTTCTCCGAGGATGTGGCCGCATTCTACATGGCGGAGATGCTTCTAGCTATCTCACACCTTCACAACGATCTCGGCGTGGTCTACCGCGATCTCAAGCCGGAAAACTGCCTTTTAGATGCTGAAGGCCATCTCCTCCTGACTGACTTTGGTCTTTCCAAGGTCTCGATCGACCAGAATGAGAGCTGCAACTCGATGCTGGGAACTGTCGAGTACATGGCGCCCGAGGTGGTCCTTGGAAAGAAGTATGGAAAGGCAGTCGACTGGTGGTCGTTTGGAGCCCTCGGATATGACCTAATGACTGGAAATCCACCTTTCCGCGGCCAAAACCACGCCAAGATCCAAAACAACATCGTCAAGCAGAAACTGGTTCTTCCTTATTTCCTGAGCCCTGATGCTAAAGACCTGCTCACCCGACTTCTTCGCAAGGACCCCAGCAAGCGTCTCGGTGCCGCGATGCCCAAGGATCTGGCGACGATGAAGAGTCACCGGTTCTTTCGCAAAATTGACTGGAAGAAGCTGGCGGAGCGCGAGCTTGAGCCACCAATCCAGCCCATGATCACGGACCCTGAGCTAGCCGAGAACTTCGCCCCAGAGTTTACGGAGCTGTCCATCAGCCCGGTGCTACCAAACAAGGAGGCCTGGCCTCGAAGTCTCCCTAAGGATGAGCTCTTTGGAGGGTTTAGTTTTGTTGCATCTTCAAGCCTGTTGAATGAAGATCGATTTGCCGCTTTTGCCCACAGCTGATTGAGTGAGAACGGTCGGAGGGAGAGGAATGGTGACTATAGAATATAAAGACAGGGGAAGGGGAGTTTATTGAGAGGCGGTGGTGTCATTCAAGATGCTTTCGTATTGATTGATGCGAGTTTTTGCGTTACCTACAGAAAGAGCAGCTACAACAAAGACAGGGCCTCAATGGTCGTTGGAAGGTACTGTAGTATCTGTCAAGTCAGTCGAATTGTAGATTCCAATAGAGTTTCTGTTTCTATGTATACTCGACTAGGGTGTAAATACCTGCCCGAAACGTGCAAACAGCCGGGGCAAGAGACTAACAACGGATTGTGGTTATGAAGCCTATGATTAGCCGAGGGCTGAGCTGCCAGGCTGGTGGGTTTATTGGGTTGTAAGAACACGACTGTGACTTCGTATTTGGACGAGTACCCAGGTAACGCAATTGTGATGATTCGGTTGTCAGCCAAAGAAACGGGGAAATCGACGACGGAAGATCATGATCTCACATAATCGGGGATAACATGCAGAAGGGTGAGATTGAGAAGACACTGAAGCAGGTTTGTCTGAGTACTGTACCGAGCTATATTGGTGCCCTACGCGTCGTCAACTACCTTAGGAATAGGTAGCCACCGTGCTGGCTTCAAAGAGTCAGTTTATCGGAGGAATAAGTTGCATCTGATGGGTGACAACTACAACATCAACACCTACAAGCTTAAACGAATGCGTCACAGACTGAAGATCGGCTCGATCATTACACCAGACCACGATAACAGTGACAGACTGCATGAATAGGCATTGTCCAGCATGTGAGGTGGATGAGGTGGATGAGGGCTTAGACCCGACTTGGTCTGATCGTTAGAGTGCATCTGCAACATGAAATGGAGGGCCGCGCAATCATCATGTACGAGGCGTAGACTATTGCATATCATCGACTGAGGCGATACTATCAGACTGCATCTACGTTTCTTGGCATCATCGACGAAGTTGCTTTGTGATGATCGAATAATCAAACCTCCAATGACCCCAGCACAAAAAGATTGAGGTCCATCGCCTTCTTCGGAGGGAATTAGAGTAGAGAATAAGCTTTAGTCTGGAAGAGCTGACGTATTCACGAGGCTAAGAGAAAAACGTACGTACATCGGAGAGTTCCAGACCCTTGTAGCGTCGTGTTGCAAATTGGGATAATGCCATTGGGCTGAAGCTTGGTTATAATACCCTTTTTGGGGGGTAGCCGTGGGCCTGGGGGAATGAGAGAGAATTGTTTATGCGACATCATCAAACAAAATACGATACTGCCAATGGTAGACTCTGACGTGGACCTCTGAGGCTATTCACACGTTGAAATCTCGGTGCTCCACGTGGGATAGAGCTGCTGCCGTGGGGTGACCCTATGTCGTCGGATTGATCAATCTACCCGAGAGAGAAGCATAATCAGATCTTTTACCAGATTAGGGCGCCTAGTCAAAGAAGAGAGTCTTCCCGACAGCCCAGATCTCACCTGCCGAGGTATCCCTGTAGGGGTCGGCCGCCATTTCTTTCAGTCCTTGCAAGCTTGTCATCACAGCCCTTTTCAGTGATTGAGTCCTTGTCGTATGCACTGGCAGGCAGGCTGAGCATTCATCAGTAATTGAGCGCGTATTCTAACACCGAGAGTTTACTGAAACAGAGGGGGCCTCTTCCTCTCGTTCGGATAACGGATAGAAAGGCACACAACCACACCTTTCCAACGGCGACAGTTTCAGCATCATGATGCCTCGACTGAAAGAAATGCGCCGTTAACCAATCGTTCCGGCGTCGTGACTGTGTCCTCAAGCCCTTAAGCGGGCAAACTGCCACCAGTTCGGCACTGAAACCCGCGATGGCTTAAGCCTATTTACTGGCGTGGAAAGCCCGGATAGCTGGCTGTCTGTGGCAGTGTGAGTGAAACCTTAATCGCTTTCATCTCATGCTTGACAAGGATTAACCAGGGCGGATCCGACAAAAGAGCTGACGACAACATCGATCCCTTCCCTTGGGTCCAAGCCTTGGGCTCAAAGGATCCGTCCCTTTGAGCCCGACTAACTAATCGCGGCACTTGTAATGTCATCTGCCGGGTCCCTTTGGTAGTACTCGACTTCGTAAATCGTCCCTTACCACCGGCACCAGGCGTTGTATCGCACAACACTGCCGTGGCTTTGCGGCGCGTAGCGTCTGTAGGCCAGTGGACGATCGTCTCAATATAGGAATGGCCCCTGGTCTATCTCCAGTTGTGCTTTGTTTGTGCTTATTATATTTAGTACTTTCATTGTCCCCCTCATGTAAGATTCCAATCTCCTCACTCGCAGTAAAAATCATTTCCCGTCTCTTCACTTCATCTGTCTCTGCCTCTGTTTCGTTCCCAAGAATACCATGAAGTCAACTTTCAGCACATCATTAGCGGTGCTTTGTAAGTCGTTCCCGTCAACTCAGCGCACCACTCCCACCCAGCTAACAACTCTCCTTCAGCTGCCGCTGGCAGTGCAATTGCCATCACATCTTCTTTCTGCCCGGACAATGGCGACGTCTGTTTCCGATGGGGTGTTCCTGAGGCTTCTGCAAGCGCGGGATCTGGCAGCTTCTATTTCCAGATCAAGGCACCAACATCCGCACAATGGGCAGGACTGGGCACTGGATCCCAAATGGCTGGATCCGATATGTTCATCATTTACCAAGACGGCAACGGCAATGTCACCCTGAGCCCAAGGAGAGGTGTCGGAGAGGTCATGCCTCAGTACACGAAGCGAAGCGGACTCGAGCTCCTCGACGGTTCCGGAATCAAGGACAAGCAGATGATCGCCAACATTCGATGCAACAACTGTGTTGATCTTAGTCTCAAGGGAACGAGCTCGTGGATTGCAGCTTGGAGGAATGGAAATTCCCTGGATTCGACAAGCATGGAGGAGCGCATCTCTCAGCACGACAAGCATGTGGATTTCAGCGTTGACTTTGCCAAAGCCACAATGAGCTCTGACAGCAACCCATTCACTGGCAGCAACGAAAACACCAACTCGAATTCTGGTTCTAGCTCCGGCGGTGCCGTGACACAGAACGGAAGTGGTAGTAGCCCCAGCAAGACTGTTCTGCGTGCTCACGGTATCATCATGTCGATTGTCTTCATTGCTGGATATCCTCTCGGTGCAATCCTTATGCCCATGCTTGGAAAGTGGCTCATCCATGCGGGCTGGCAATTTGTCATGTTGCTCCTCATGTGGGCTGGATTCGGCCTTGGATACGTATATGCTCGTGACGGTGGCTACGTAAGTTCTCCCCTGGGGGATGCGCTCGCATCGGAACCTGTCCATCAGTACTAACGTGAGACTTTTAGTGGGGAAAACAAGCTCACACAACAATGGGCACTGCTGTTTGTGCCTTGATGACTCTGCAGCCTGTCCTTGGTTACATGCACCATCGGTACTTTGTAAGCCACCGCAAGCGAGGAGTTGTCAGCCATGTTCACATCTGGTTCGGCCGAGCCCTCATCATCATCGGTATTGTCAACGGGGGGCTTGGTCTTCAGCTTGCCAACTCATCCAATGCGTACATCATCGCATACTCCGTCATTGCCGGTATCGCTGCCATCCTCTACCTGGCTGCTGCCTTTATTGGTGAGAGGCGAAGGAACGCTTCTCGTGCCAAGCAAATCTCTCCACAGATGTCTCAGGAGGAGGCACGATAAAGTATCTCGTCAACCTAAAAGAGGAGTAATATGGCGGAGCTGTAATGCTTAGAAGGTGTTTTTGGATATCGGAACTCGTGAATTGTGATACCATAGATTTTCGGCCCATCGGGACTGGATCTGATAAACGGCAAGATGTTTTAACTGCGATCTCAATCCTTGGCTTTTTATTCTTCTTCTTCTTCTTCTTTGTTGCCTTGGAAATCCTTTTAACTTAGCATACAACATATCAATTAACTTGATGAAACGATTAGATCAAACAATTTTTGGTGACCATTGTGTTGTGCAACATGGTTAGCATGAACTTTGGAAGCTGTTGCTCCATTAATATTCGAATAAGGCAAATTGCGACAAATAGAAAGAGCTGAAAGGAGTGTGGTAGTAAGCAAGACTCTACCAGTCTACAGTAGTTGGATATACTCTCTCGAGCAAATTGAGCATTAAGATCCATACTGACTGATCTCCGTGTAAGTGAATAGCCCGAGCAGAGAGTGTCCACTGCAACATATATAGATCGATCCTGGCCAATCACACCTCTCGAAGATCACGTGTCGATGATCCGTGAAGATCCGGCAGCCTACTCAAACCTCAGGCATCAACTCCACGATAGCAAGGCCGAACCGCTCTAACCGGGGGCGAAGACGCATGGTCCAGTGCAACCTCTCACGATTTTTCCCCCAAAACCCTCAATCGACTTCGCCCTCGATCTCGCCCTCGCCCATCTCCTCCGGAGTTACCCCCTCAATTGAGCCACCACCAGCCATTTAAAATGCTCATTCAACTCTCCAGGGCTTCGGTAAGAACAAAAGTCAGGCCTAGGCGATGAAAAATACTCATGGTTTTATAGCGCGCTCGCTCCGCTGTTGCGGCTGTTTCTCGTGTCGCCAGACTCAATGCCGTTCAGGTGAGGGGCTTCATTGCTCCCACTGTCTCCCGGAAAGGTAAGACTCTATCTACGCTGCTCTATGCTCCTCGGTCAATTCCTTTGGGTGTCGCGAATACATCATCTCGATTGTCTATTTCTCCCGGTCGGACCTGTCCTATACCCGAATCTGTACTCCACTTAAGCTCCGACGTCGCCAAACAACCAGCATTAAATAAAAGATATCAGTCAGAGTTCGAATCACGGTTGGCTACATGGTCTCGCATCTCTCATCAAATTTGACAGGCCGTTACCCGATCAGCCCGAATATGATCTAACCGAATCAACGTTCACTTGCTGACATCATACCTTTACAGCCGACTTTGTCCAGGAGCTTTATCTCAAGGAGCTCAAGGCCTACAAGATCCCCGCCGTCAAGGAGTCCGATGCTGAGGGCAACGTCCAGACATTCAACGTCCCAAAGACACCTGTCTCTCCAGAGGAGACCGACCTCGCCGGCAACCTGAAGGAGTACGAGAGCATGGCCGTTGAGATTGAGGGTCAGGACAGCTCTGCCCAGTCTGGTACCCCCGAGGTTGCCGACTGGCTTGAAGCCGAGGAGGAGGATGAGCCTCACCACTAAAGCGTTTTCTCAACCTTTGGGAGCACATAGACTATCCCGACCGCAGCGCATTTTCGGGTATCATTTCTCACCACCCAGCGCCGCCGTTTCATGAGGGTAGCAAAAGAAGGGAGGCTGACACCAACTCACCCCCGAGAAGAAGAGCCGGAGTGATCAAGGAGAAAGAAGAAGCAGAAGCAAGTGGATTGGGGATAAGAATCCTGTGTACATTTTCCTAAAAAATCAACCTTTTTTTTTCCCGGTTGCCCGTAGGAACTAATTGCGAAATGCGAACACCAAATGAAGCACAAGCAACTTGTTACAACGATCATTTGCAGGTGACTTCATACATTACATTGCATGTTAAACCTCGAAACCCTATGTCTTATCTCCTGATGATATACGATTAACCGCGGGTCTACCTCTCAAGCTCCCGACCCGACGTTGTAGGGCATATACGGACCAGCCTCTTATGCCTTCTGACATCAATGATGTATCCATGACTTCAACTTCCCTTGAATACTCTCATGTAATTTAATTACCATACATCGTTCATCCCTCAAGCTATGCTGCACTAGCTCTTGGTTATCGACGTCAGGTGGCAATCAACGTCATCGACAACCACAAGTCCGAGAAGGCTGGTAGGCTTGGCTCGAACTCTCCATAGGCTACTTACTATATCCAACAAGGACAAGTCTATCCGTAGAATAAAACGAGAGAGACCGATTTCCCTTCCGGGTCTTTTCAAGAATAGCTGGCATTCTCGTTTCATTACTCATATGGCCCTCCTGTTACTGCTGGGAATCAAACTCCTATTTTTTGTGTCTCGTTCTCTTCTCTTCTCATTTTCCACAACCATAAAACGCCATCAGTCCCGTACAGCTCGACGATCAATGCAATGCAATACCAGCCGACCTCGATGCATATAATTCCACAAATTAGACATCCGTAACCCACATGCAAAACTGGGCAAGAAGAGGTGAGGTTTTTAAGTTTTGCGAAATATTACTTTTTGCTTTCTGTATGACACGTAGAGATAGATCAATCTCCAGCATGGTTGAAACGCCGTGGAGCTTGACTGGAATAATACTGTGCAGGAAAAAGGAGTTGCCGCATTATACGTCAAAGTGAGAACCACCCACCATGTGCTCATCATGGCCAGTCTTCACGATCCCGCTCATCCGGTTTGCCTTCCTGAGGTCAATGTCGTCGATGTTGTCCCAATCGTCGTTATCGCGGTTCCTGTGATGTTGTCCATCATCCATATCTTCATCAACGAGTCCTGCTCTGTCTCGCATATGATCATCTAATGCGCTTTCGTCAACAAATGTGAAGCCTTGAAAGTTGGCCTGAACGGAAGGAGAAAGAGGGGTTGAAGCGGCATAGCCTCGGGCCAACGCAGCAGCACGTTCGTTCAGAGAGCCATTCTGATCCAGCGCGGTCGTGAATTCCGGATCGAAATATGAGACGTCCGTCTCAGACTTCAATTTGGGTTTGAAAGGTGGAGTGATAAGCTTCTTGGAGAGAAGAGTCCAATCGACATCAGCGAAGAAGGGGTGTCTCTTCAGCTCCTCGGCGTCGTCGGTCGCACCTAGTCTGTGCTTGGGGTTTCTATTGAGGAGCCCCTTGACGAAATTCCGTCCTTCCTGAGACAGGGTATCTCGAGGAAACCTCACCTTGCCGAAAGCAATATTCTTATACATTTGCTGCGTATCTTCGGCATAGAATGGGCTCCAGCCGCAGCACATCTCAAAGACCAAAACTCCAAGCGACCAGAAGTCTACCATCTTGGTGTAGCCAGATTCGTCTAGCAAAACCTCAGGCGCAAGGTATTCGGTCGTTCCACAGAAAGTATTGGTAGTGTCATTCTTTGTGAGATTGGCCTTGGAAAGACCAAAGTCACAAAGGGCGATGTGTCCGTTAGCATCCAAGAGAATATTCTCAGGCTTCAGATCCCGGTATACAATGTCGTTATGATGAAGGTGCTGAATGGCCAAGATCAGTTCGGCGATGTAGAACTTGGCTCGCTTCTCGTCAAACCGACCCTCTTTCTGTAGATGCCAAAACAGCTCACCTCCAGACATGTAATCAGTAACGAGATAAAGTTCTGATGGTGTCTGAAAAGAGAACTTGAGACCGACGATAAAAGGGGAGTCGGACATGGCGGTTCGAACCAGGATATTTCGTTCTCCCACGGTATGGGCAACTTCCTTCTTTTGCACAATAACCTTCTTCTGCAGAACCTTCATAGCGTAAATGCGCTGAGTATCCTTCTTTCGCACTTGATACACCTGACCGAAAGTGCCCTTGCCGATGAGTTTCAGAATCTCGAAATCAGTGGGGCCAAATTGCTTCCTCTCTGCTCTGTGATAGATGGCCTCGAGGAAGATCTCACCAGTTGGCGCATTTTCTGCCATAGTATCAGCATGGCCCTGCAGCTGGAACCAACCCTGGACGGTGGCACCAGGATCCTTGCTGGCCTGAAAATCAACATGTCCCAGAAATTCATCGCCCGTTGCTCCATGATCATAGACCGAGACATCAACCAGCATATCATAGTCCACAACGTCGCTAGCCAGTGTCAGTAATGAATCTCAGACACAAATGTCCACAGAAGGCAACTTACAACTCGGCTTCGGCATCCCATTTTGGGTTGGTGAATGTAAGCTGACCTCCAGATCGGTTACGGAACGAGCCGTAGTCATTAATGCTGGTGTTGCTGCTTTGCCTGCTCCTCATTGGAATAGCCAAGGGACGTCCAGAGTCACTGCCTGATCGCTGGATGGGGATACCACCAGCGGCTGGAGGTGGCTCAACACTGAGGTTATCGCCCTCATCGATATGGTGGGGACCCCCGGAAATGAGCTCACTACGCTGGAAAACCACAACAACATAAGGGTCCCGACTCTTCCTAAGCCCTCGAGCCTCATTGATCTTGATTGTTAGCTTTCCCTTGGCGGCAGGCGCCTGGGCACCAGCAGAACTCCTCGGAGTCTGAGCACCGCTGACTTCAGCACCGTCATGACTGGTCCTTCCGGAGGATGGGGCTCTATCAGAGCCAGATGGTCGAGCAGCCGACATTGCTCGAGTAGGAGTCGAGTTGCCGCTCTTGAACGTCATACGAGTTAGCTCCTTGAGTCCATTAAGAAAATGCCACTTGCCGGGGGCAGCAGCTGAGCAGGCGCCTGAACTTGTATTGGGCTCAGGATGCGAAGAAATAATGGAGTCTTTGGTAGGTGCTGCGTTTTTGGAGGAGTCAAGTTCAGGTAGTGATGGGTCATTGGAAGTTTGGAAGTGGGTGGTGGTGAATGGTGAGGCTGTGGGTTTCTTGAATTGTGACTGTTGTGTAAAAGACTTTTGCTCGACCGTAGCCCTGCCATGCACCCCTGAGTCTGCAGAAATCATGTCCTGGGAGATAGAACCCCCCGAAGACGAGGGCTGAGAAGTGGGTGGGGTTGGGTAGGGGTCTGAAAGGTTATGCTCATCCCGCTCAGTAGTACTTGGCATAGAATTAGGACGCTCATGTTGAAGAAGCGAACGATCCAAAGCCGAGGACTCACAGCCGCGAGGAGAGCCTTGGGTGTGTGCCTGCAACTGCAGGCCGGCTG